>OU015502.1:52326887-52344387 GCA_907164885.2 Dolomedes plantarius | reverse complement strand
AAGAGAAATGATAAGAAAGAACTTAAAAATAAATTCCAAGAAGAAAAACTGGAACAACTTTTAATAAAATATAGGAATACGTGAAAACGAATTCAAATGTTTTAAATTTTTATTTGTTTTATATCCGTCATTAAATTGAGAAAAAATTTCAAATATATTCTATATTTTTAGTTCCGTAACATTTGTCATACGGAATTTCTGTGAAATTTTTCATCCCTCCCCCCCCCCCCAAGCACACATCCACATGCACACAACCTAGCGCAGTTCTAAGAGGTAAATTTCTAGAAAGACAAAAATGGCCATTAAATTTTCAAAATCTCCATTTTAAAGAAAAAGTATCATTTTGTTGAAAAAGTTTTGGGATATATCTTATTAGTATCACTTTAAAAGCAATACTGTTTATTAGAATTTTTTATTAGCACAATTTTAAGCAATTTTTTTTTTAATTTTATAGAAATTATTGAATTTCAAAAATTTTGCTCCTCAGAAATGCAAAACGCCTATAGCTCTTGGATGGAAATATAACTCAAATAATATAAAAATATTTTGTTAAATAGAAATTTTCTGAATTATAAAAAATACGCTTCTTAGAATTACAACATGCTAATAAATCTTTCATTTAAATATATCATAAAGAATTGAAAACTATTTTGTTAAATAGAAATTTCATGAATTTAAAGTTTGTGATATGATTAAAATTGAATTATCTTGAAAAAAGATTGTATAGGATTATTAAATTTAGGCTAAATGTGGACATAAGGAAGAAAAAAGAATTATTTTGCTTTTTTTAAGTTTAGATTACAGGAAAAATAATTATAAAACTGTTCCTGCCGCATTGGAAAAAAATATAAATATAAAACATACAATACCTAACCAAAAATCCTTTTCTATGTCTCCAAATCCTTCTTTATAACTTTTCCAATCTTTGTAAAAATAATCTACAGGTCTTCCAAAGTTTCCTCTTCTTTGTATCAGCTAAAAATACAATTCCTCAGTCAACACATAATCAAGTTTATATGACCAAGTTAAATTTATTTTTATTTCGTTATAAATGAAATACATTTTATTTACGCAACAACAAAACTCTGAGTTATTTTAGTCTATTGCTAAAATCGTAGAAAGTGAACAAGAAACACAGCATTTTTATTTTTTATATTACTTCATATTGTTATTTCCACAAAAGAAGAAATGTATGGAACCGTTTCAATATTCATACAATTATACATTAACAAGTAGAAATAGTTTACAAATATAAAATTATGCAATTTAAAGCATGTTTTAAAGCATGTTAAACATAAACCTGACTTCGCAGAATATGAAATAAATTTTCTTAAAATTCGGTCTTTGGTAAAGGAATTTTAGCATATGTTAGTGATGGGTTTTTTATAGATTCCTTTTTCACAAATATTTAATTTTAACTTTCATTCTTACCATTTCATTATCTATTAAAAGGAACTTTTTCAACGGCTGTTTGAAAAAAAAATATACGTAATCTTTTGCATCTGAACAGACATCGAACTAACGAAATATATTGAAGTAAATTGACGGTAAATTCACGATATTTATTGCCATCAAAATTTTTTGATGGTCACAGAGACGTTATTTCTCAAATACCCAATTATAATTTAAGTACAAAACAATGAGATTAGAAAGACTAATAAAACCATTCAAAATTAAGGCATCCTTTAGGTAGAAAATTCAATATACACTGCTGGCCACTGTAAATGCAACACCCTGAAGGAAACGTGCAAATAACATGAAATTTACAACATGCATTAAAGGAGGTGAACATTGCAAATGATTAGAATTTCAGCGCAGACGCACATCACGCGCGCCTGTGGCGCCACTTCAAAGCGCTATTTAAGTCTTGGAGATTTCGACGATTTCAAGTTCGGCAATTGTGTTTTTCTTGTGGTTTTTTCAAAAAAACGATCAATTATGTCTCGTCGAAAACAGCGATAATCTTTTGATCAAGTATCCGAGTTCGACAGAGGAAGGATAGTGGCCTACCGAGATTGTGGATTATCTTTCAGGGAAATCGGTAGTCGTGTTGGACGAAACCAAACAACTGTAATGCGGATATGTGATCGTTGGATGCAGGAGTGTACGACGGACCAACGTGTTCTATCGCATCCACCTCAGCGCACCACTTCACGTGATGACAGGCAAATTGTGCGCATGGCAGTGACAGATCGCTCAGTCACATCACGAACCATAGCACAGCACATGCCGTCTGTAACGCATCATCCAGTGTCTGCGCGTACCATTCGACGCAGTTTACAGCAGAGTGGTCTGTCCGCAAAACGTCCATTGCTTTGTCTACACTTGATGCAGAACCACAGACGTCTCCGCCGCCAATGGTACGATGACAGAAGGATGTGGACTTCACAATGGAATGAAATTGTCTTTACTGACGAGTCACGCATCTGTCTGCAACACCTCGATGGTCGCATTCAAGTCTGGAGACACCGTGAAGAGAGGATGCTGAACAGCTGCGTTATACACCACCACACTGGTCCTGCACCGGGTATTATGGTATGAGGCGGTATTGGATATCACTCTCGCACACCTCTAGTACGCATTTCCGGTACTTTAAACAGCCAGCGCTACATCTCCGAGGTGTTGGAGCCAGCTGTCCTTCCTTACCTTCAGGGCTTGCCCACATCCATATTTCAACAGGATAATGCGCGACCAAACGTGGCACGCATTGTCCAACGGTTCTTCGTCAATCGCCAGATTGAATTGCTTCCCTGGCCACCTCGCTCTCCGGATCTTTCGCCGATAGAAAACATGTGGTCCATGGTTGCTCTACGATTGACCCAGATTCCATCCCCAGCTGCCACAACAGATCAACTTTGGCAATGTGTGGAAGCTGCTTGGTCTGCTGTACCCCAAGAACTCATCCAAATTATCTTTGAATCAATGCCCAGGCATGTGGCAGCATTGATCTCCAACACTGGAGGTTACTCTGGCTACTGATTTTGGCAGGAACCACACTTCACAGAAGTCTATAAATTTAATCATTTGATACTTGGCCAACAAGTTATCTACAAAATAAATTTTGTTGTGATATCTCTTGTCTTTCTTGGTGTTGCAATTTGGGTGGCCAGCAATGTAGATTTAGTCCTTTTTATCGTATAAAGATGTTTTGAACCAAGCTCAGACATTGGAGGACTTAAGATAATGATATTCGCTATGCTGAATTTTGTTCTTGTATATGTTTGATTAAAGTAGCGGCAAATAATAAAAATTGATGTTTCGATTAGAAATTAAAAAAGAAACTGTAAATTCCATTAACGATTGACTGGAAAAGAAATAAAAAAAATAAATTTATGAGTAAAAAAATCTTGTTAAGAAATAACGTAGGGGTCTATTGCATTCATATTATTCGAGAGCTACGTCTTGTTATCGTAAACTACTGTAGATTCTATAGGTTTGTGGGTATTCAAAATGTTTACTTTTCGATTAAAATTTATCTAAGCGTTAATATTTCATAATAAGTATTTTGAATATAGTATAAAACTTTACACAGTTCCGTAGTTACGGAATGATTCATCGTGCCTGTACTTACAGTTTTTTCCAGTTTTGTCTTGTGGGATCGTAAACAGAAATTTTATTTATATAGCTCAAGTGTTGTTTTAATAATCCCAAAGCTGAAAGAGCTACTGTCTGTCACGAGTTACAGAACCAAAGTTAGAATGCTTGAATTCGAAAATATTCGGATTAAATGCATGGGAATGCAGGAAAAATGCATCACAAAATGAATGGTTAGGACCAAACATCGACCAACTAAGCACGCTGGAGATAATTATATTTTCAGATGTGGTTAAACTGACGAAAGCATTTACTATGATTTTTTTATAACTGCTTCTGTTTCAAGAAAAAAATACATGATTTTGAAACCGAGAGGCTGATGACATCCTGTGACATAATATTTTTTATGAGCTTTATATAATTCAGGGTCTTAAATATTCTTAAATATCTACACTTTTGCTTTCTACGCCCTCTGGTTAAAATTTTACTACACTTACAGAAATAATAGCGAAATAATAAAAATTCTCTTATCGTTAAGAACGAAATTGTATACTTACAGTCCATCCTCCTCCGTTCGTTTGCATATCACAATATACTTTGAGGGACTTGCCATCATTTAAAATATTTGCAGGCCATATCGTGTAAACACCACTTGTTGTGTAGCCCATTTCGAGCAATTCACTGCAGTCTAGGGCTCGAAGAGTGATATTTTTTTCATGAGGGATATTTCTTTCATGAGTGATATTTTTTTCATGAGAGATATTTTTATCACAACTTATACCTGAAAATGAGAAATTATGCAAAACGTAATTGTACCTGTTTACATCACTTAAATTTCTACCTTCATGAGAGATATAATTCAGTTGAAATTCTATACAAGATTTTTAACAACAGGAACTAAAATAAACTCTAATAAGAATAGTAAAATTAAATTTCAATTTTTGTCAAATGTAATTTAAAATTTTGAGATACCTAAAATTGCAATTTTAAGAATATTAAATAGCTATTAAAAGAAGTGTGGTTTGACTAAAGAAAAGATTGTGTATGCATATCTGATGTTTCAATATATTTGAAACAATACAATTTAATTTGCTTGTACTAAAGTGATATTGTTTATTATGAATAGTTCTTAAAAATATTCATCGAACAAAATTCGTTTTGTCTTAGGGAATTAAAATCGGTGAAAAAAGGACATAATATATATATATATATATATATATATATATATATATATATATACCCAACAAGCACAGGACTGACGGCAGCTTATCGGGCCAGTGCTGGAAGCGCCGGTAGAACGACAAGTACGGGAGAAATTTTCCGGAAATGTTGGCGGGTTGTTTACGAACCTTCGAAGGTTGAACGCTTTGCTGTTTACGTATTTCAGGGCCTGTGATGGGTTGATGTGAACCGCGCCGATACCGACATGGCTCCTTCGTACCTTAATCGGACGTCCGATTCGTAGCCATAAGTAGCAGAAATCTGTATCAGAATTATGGATTTGAAAGAGAAGGTGATGATTAAACAAAAGATACTTTTCAGAAAAATGGCTCTTATTTCTGTGTAACCTATTTACGAGGAAAATTCACATAACATTCTTGGTATGTAAAATTATATTATGTGAGAAGTGTAAGGTATTCAAAAAGTAGTTTCCTTGTTAATTTTTTATCTATTACTGGAGAAATTTAAAAAATATCTACTTCAAAATGGAGCCTTGTTGCACCACTCTTTATTTAAAAGAGAGGAATTAGTGGTATCTATCTTATTTTACTACTCATTTATATTTAGCTGTGGATGTCACACATTTACGTAGCAACTTCCACAGTGAATTTCCTAGTAAATATTAGAGATATTTTTTTTAATCAAACTCTTCTCTTTTTGTTTTTACCTGCACTGCAAAAATAAAATGCTATTTAGTGCATGTAACCAAATTATAATTATACCTAAAATGTATAAGAAAGTGCCTCAGATACCAAAATATATTTGCAGTTGCTAATTTTCAAGCACATATTTCACACGTGTATGATTTTGATTTTAAAACGGATATAGACATAGATCTCCAATGTGGGGAGAGGTTCCATATTTATGCCCTCTGCTTCTGAAAATAGTTCTTATTTTGTGGAGCTTGCCTAACACCATTGGTAGCAAGAATTGTTAGTAAAAGATATAGAAAAGAGATAGCATGTTCCTGGAATTTCTGCAGCCAGAGAGAGTTTCCAAGAGAGTTTAAAAATGTTAACATTTGTAAACAAAATATTTATTCTTATAGGTTATATTGCCATAAATAGCCTATGTATTAATATTTTTTTACGACATTTAAAATTTTTTTTGCCGTCTACTAACATCTACATGTTAATTACATATATTTTTTAAATTAACATGAAGAAATAATCTAAAAACTTCAAAAGGGGAAAAATTGCCAGCCGTGGGATTCGACCCCGCCACCACTAGGATACAAACCCAGAGCACTACCACCCTTGCTACGAACCACTCAAACTAAAGGTGTGAATTACCGATAACAAACCAGAACATATTGGCGGTTTCAAGATAATCTTCGTGCATGATCGCTAGGGTGGAACGAAAAAAGTTTTTTTTTTAATTTAAATATGCTATAGTTTTCAAAAGTTGCCTCTTGGAATTAGAATAAAGAATATAAAATAAAATTTTACTGTTCTACTAAAATCTTTTCAAGTACCGCAAAGTGCTTCAAAAATGGATATTTTTATGAAAAAGTGACAAAATTTGTATTTTTTTATTTCTTTTATAGTACACTGCTGGCCACTGTAAATGTAACACCCTCAAGGAAACATGTAAATAATATGAAATTTACAACATGCATTAGCGGAGGTGAGATATGCAAATGATTAGAATTTCAGCGCAGACGCACATCACGCGCGCCTGTGGTGCCACTTCAAAGCGCTATTTAAGGCTTGAAGATTTCGACGATTTCAAGTTCGGCAATTGTGTTTTTCTTGTGGTTTTTTCAAAAAAACGATCAATTATGCCTCGTCGAAAACAGCGATCATCTTTTGATCAAGTATCCGAGTTCGACAGAGGAAGGATAGTGGCCTACCGAGATTGTGGATTATCTTTCAAGGAAATCGGTAGTCGTGTTGGATGAAACCAAACAACTGTAATGCGGATATGTGATCGTTGGATGCAAGAGGGTACAACGGACCGGCCTGTTCGATCGCATCCACCTCAGCGCACCACTTCACGTGATGGCAGGCAAATTGTGCGCATGGCAGTGATGGATCACTCAGTCACATCACGAACCATAGCACAGCATATGCAGTCTGTAACGCATCATCCAGTGTCTGCGCGTACCATTTGACGCCGTTTACAGCAGACTGGTTTCTCCGCAAGACGTCTATTGCTTTGTCCACCCTTTACGCAGAACCACAGACATCTCCGCCTCCAATGGTGCGATGACAGGAGGATGTGGACGGCAGAATGGAATGAAATTCTCTTTACTGACGAGTTACGCTTCTGTTTGCAACACCACGTTGGTCGCATTCGAGTCTGGAGACACCGTGAAGAGAGGATGCTGAACAGCTGCGTTATGCACCGCCACGCTGGTCCTGCACCGGGTATTATGGTATGGGGCGGTATTGGATATCACTCTCGAACACCTATAGTACGCAGTGCCGGTACTTTAAACAGCCAGCGCTACATCTCCGAGGTGTTGGAGCCAGTTGTCCTTCATTACCTTCAGGGCTTGCCCACAGCCATTTTTCATCAGGATAATGCGCGACCACACGTGGCACGCATTGTCCAACGGTTCTTCGTCAATCGCCAGATTGAATTGATTCCTGGCTACCTCGCTCTCCGGATCTTTCGCCGATAGAAAACATGTGGTCCATGGTTGCTCTACGATTGACCCAGATTCCATCCCCAGCTGCCACAGCAGATCAACTTTGGCAACGTGTGGAAGCTGCTTGGTCTGCTGTACCCCAAGAACTCATCCAAAGTCTCTTTGAATCAATGCTGAGGTGTGTGGCAGCGGTGATCTCCAACAATGGCGGCTACTCTGGATACTGATTTTGGCAGGAACCACACTTCACAGAAGTCTATAAATTTAATCATTTGATACTTGGTCAACATGTTATCTACAAAACAAATTTTGTTGTGATATCTCTTGTCTTTCTTGGTGTTGCAATTTGGGTGGCCAGCAGTGTATATTAAAATAATATATATATATATATATATATATATATATATATATATATAAAAATATATATATATATATATATATATATATATATATATATATATATATATATATATATATATATTGTAAATAAAATATTCAAAATACGATATTTTTATAGGAAACTTACAATTCTAAGTATTTGTAACTGTTAAATGCCATTACAGAACAACTGATTTTGTAGAATTTCGCGATTTTCATCATATTAATTTTAGAGTAGCATATCTTAATAATACACAATTGAATGAAAGAAAAACAATTGTTAATTAACGGGCATTAGTTAAAATAAGCAAATCACACTTATTTAGAAAAATATTAATAGTGATTAATGTCTTTAAAAGCAAAACGTTATTTTGAAAAAATAATTCCTGTTTTTCAAATATCCATAGTAATCACACATGGTTTCCATTACTTATTTCACTGACGCATTGAATTGTGTTTTGTTTTGTTTTTTATTATTAAATTTTGGCATTATCTTTTGAGAATGTATTTTTGTTTTTATCAATGCATCTCTTGCAGAAGTGTCACGAACGGACAACTCGGTATCGAATTTAACAATCCTTTCTTTTTGCTTGTGTGTGACATGGAAAATTATTGAAGTCAATACGTTGACTCTCGTGATCAGATTATTTTGCTTCCTTTATAAACTGCTTTAGTTTGTCATCAGAAATATGGCTCTTCATAGGAAGTCAAGTTACTTTAACATCATTCCATTCAATCATGTCAATATAATACTTGGTATCCAAATTTATACGTTGAATTAAAAACTTTCTGATGTCCCATTCATTTTTAGCCTTTGCGTTTAGAATCTGACTTAATCCAAGCTCTCTTATGTGACTGCGATCATCTGATATCATACAAAGGAGGAGATTTTCCGAAGCAGCAAAGTATGCATTTATTTGAATAACTGGGTGAATTAAATTTTTAAGAGTCTGATGGAGGTAACGTGATTAGCTCACAAGTTTCCACAGTTGCTTTGATCCATGGATACAAGATGCTTTCAGCTTTATGTTAAACCAAACAGCTGCATAAACTTTCAAAATGTACTCAGTCAGTATTCGGAAATTTTTTGCAGGATATTCTGTTCCCGCATATAAGGGAAGTATTCTGTTTGATAATCTAATCCATCTTGAATGACAAAGTTTTCCTGGTTTTCTCATGGACAAATCAGAAGAACACCTCCCAACAGAGATTGCATTACTCATTTCTAACAAATATTTTAGGTCCACACGTAAATCTTCCTTAATTTCTAGTAATGGAATGTCATTTTCAATAGGTGCAAATTCAATGACTGGAATTTCATAGCAGTTTTCTAGTAGTTTACCTATTTCTCCTCCAAATTCATTTGGACCTTTAATTAGGATGGAGGGGCAGTTCATTTACTTGAAATAGACAAATAAACCACTGCAGTGGCCTTCTTAATTCCTTTTCCAATAAAGGAATCGCACCATTATTCAATCCAGTGTTCAAGCCAGTTCCATCACATCCAATTACAGTAATGTTTAAGTGTTGGTTGTTGCCGTTGAAAGTGCTATTATGCCATCTTTTATACCTTATCCAGTGACAAAAATCTGCTTCAGAAAATTCCTCCTTTGTATGATATCAGATGATCGCAGTCATGTAAGAGAGCTTGGATTACATAGGATTCTAAAATCAAGGACTGCAAATGAAGGAAAGTTTTTAATTCAACGTATAAACTTTGATGCAAAGGATTATATTGATATGATTGAATGAAATGATGTTAAAGTAACAGGATCTCCTATGAAGAGGCATTTCTGATGAAAAACTAAAGCAGTTTATAAAGGAAGCAAAGGAACCTATCACGAGAGTCAACGTATTGACTTCAATAATTTTCAATGTCACACTGAAGCAGTGGAAGGGATTGTTAAATTAGTTAGTGAGTCATCGTTGTCCGTTCGGGGCACTTCTGCGAGACATGCATTGATAAAAACAAAATTACATTAATACCAAAATTTGAAACAAAAAGAAAAAAAATTCAATGTGTCAGTGAAACAAGTGATGGAAACCATGTGTGATTACTATGGACTTTTGAAACACATGAATGTTTTTGTGTACTACAAAGGATCAGGAACGAAAACAAAACAAAACAACAATATAAACTTGAAAACGACATTATAAATTAGCAACAGAATAAACTTGAAAAATATACAAGAACTAAATAGGTGTGATTTGGTTGTTTTAACTATGGTCCGTTAATTAAAAATTGTTTTTCTTTAATTCTAATGTGTATAAGAATATGCTACTGTAAAATTAATATGATGAAAATGAGATGTATTTCATTATGATTTTAATTCTTTAAACTGTAAATACTGTTCATATGACTAAGATTTCTTATAATGATAAACTAACAAAAATTTTGTCATTGTAAGAGTAGCTCAGTGGTTTGATTAAAAAAAAGGGGGGTCGTCGTCTGTGTTTTTAGCTTCCCAGAAGCTTATGAAAACAGAAAAAAATGCTTCAGCTATCGAATTTGATATTTGGTTTAAATTCGCCGCCATTTTTGAAAGATCGGGGAAGAAAGGCAGGACTTAGGTTGAATGGCAGCTACGTGGACCAATGAACGACGTAGAGAACAACGCTTTTGCACGGGTTGAAACTTTAAAGCGTGGCGTAGTTAGGGTAGCTTCACTCGTAGTGGGTGCCTCTTAAAAGAAGTTATCTCTGAGAGTTAGCAATTTATGATGTTGGCAATGTTTTACCCGCTTTTGATTCATCAATTTTCATTTTTGCACGTCCTTCTGGCGTAACAACAAAACATTTTTCTTCCTCTGGACATTTGTTATTGAAGAAAAAATTATGCCAAAACAGGAAATCGATGATAGCGATCTCAAGAAAAGATACATAGTTGAAAAGATTCATAGTTACCCCCATTTCAAGGATAAGTAACATTGTTTATTGTTTAGAGATTTGTGATTAAACTAATTGCAGTTATTTAAAATAAATTATTGTTTTTAATTTTCAACGTTTCAAATTTAATGCATATATTGATGTAAAATAATGGGTAGGATTAACTGAGTTGATCTTAAATGTCTTGCCTACAGTTATTAAATGATATAAAAGTTAAATTAATGTAATTGAATGTTATACAAATTCCAGAAACTTCATTCTAACACTGTTTAATTTAGATATACATTTATGCAAATTCTTTTGTATTTAAATGAACTATGTAATTTTACTCTGTAGTAAAGTAAATATCTTTTTGTTTGTATTTAGCTTCGTAGAAAAGATCAACAATACATCAGCCTGGCTTAAAGGATTGTGGAAAGCATCAAAAGGTAACGTGCTATTCTAAAACAGATTAACTTAAAAATTCATTAGTTTTTTATCAGTTGAATTTCTCACTTGCACCATGTATTTTAAAATCTATACTTATTGATAATAATCTTAATATTGTGGTATTTGTTAAGAATTGTAAGATTTCAAAATTTAATAATTATAAATTTCCTTGCAAAACAAATAACATAAATAATTTGTAAAGCATTTTAAATAATTTGGATTAAATGAAAACAGTAATGAGTGATGGTGAAAATGTATTAAATGTCGTAATTGAATTGCTTGATGTTCTAAGACATAAAATTTCTGATCATCCAAATACAATAATTGACTTCTTGACTGAACAACTGACTTTATTATTAACCAAAAAAAGGCCTTTCATTATAGCTCTGAATCAATGATATTTTGTAGTATATTATATAGTAAATATTTGAATGCTTAGAATAATTATGTCTATCAAAGTATTCTCTTTAAACATACAGACTTCGTACCTTTTCCAACCTCCAGTCAACCAGAGCAGAAAATTATGAAAAAAAGAAAGTTACTATTTTTCTTCAAAATTTTTAATTATGAACTAGCTTTTGCGAATCACTGTACAGGAGCCATACCATATGTGAGGGGAAAAAACTTTTAAATTACCATATATTAAACCTTTACATAAACATAATATTACTTAACAGACATTCTTAATTACTTACAATTTCTTATATTACATTACATAGAACTTCATCCATAAAACAGCTATAATATAACAATGAAACTTTTTAAATTTACAACATTATTTATGTTTTTAATATAATATATCCAGCATTGCAAGCATTTTGCATATGTTCCACTTCATGCTATAAATTTTAAAAATTCTAACAGAAGTTTATTGATTTTATACTTAATAGATCAGATATATGATATGCATATTTTTAACACAAATTACTATATAATTCTGATTTATGCTCAATCATGCAGTCTGTATGAGTATAAAAGAAGCAACTGGAAAAAAGTCATGCACTTATCAGCATACATCTGAATATTAATGTTTATAGTTTTTTTTTTATTTTTTAGTATTGCATAATCATATCTATATAAATATATTCAGAAAGTTATTCTATTTTTCATACCTAAGTTATTAAATTGCTGGTCATCATGCATTTATATAATTTAATTTGTCAGTTTCAACTTTAAAATCTTGTATAACATGATAAGGATGAGAACCTTTATTTAGATAACATCATGTGTGCTAGATTTTTATTAAAACTTTAGGTAAACTTTTGCATTCTGTGTGTGTCATTTCTAAAATCTTCATTAAAAATTTGAAAATTTCCTCAATAACTGATTTATAAGCTATTTGTTTTCAAGAGTTTTAAAGAGTATTTAGTTGTTATGTTGTGCAAAATAAATATGAACTTACTGGTCCAAAGCATAGACGTGCCCCCCCCCCCCAACTTAACTTGAAATAAATTAAAACGTTAATAGAAGTTCGGTTAAACCAGAAAATTGTAGAAAACTTTTAAGAAAGTTGTTTTTTTCCCGTTTTTTTCAAACTGTGAAACTGAAAATGCCGATTATGCCTTTAGCCCTAACATAGTTTTTAACAATGATATGATCCATAACAAAAATTCGATGCTACATTTTTTTTCTTCTTTTATTTATATTACATTTATTTTTCTCATTGTATAACTTTTTTAATACTACTCAAATATCGATTCTATTGTTACTCAATTTCAAAAAATCATATTATTTCAAATTTTAAGGATCGACCTTTTTTATTTCACTGATAAGCAAATTTATAATGAACTCTGCTTTTCAATGCTTTTTGGTATCACAAATCACTCTAATTTTTATTATGGCATTATAAGAAAATATTGGTTTCTTTACAGAATTCTGAAACTGGAATCCATCTTCACCTCATTGTGATTTGCTTCGAAAGATTCCATAGCTCACTTGGCAGTGTGTTCGATTCATAATCTGTGTAAGTTGATTTGAACCTCACTGAACCCATTTTTTTTATTCTCTAGATATCCTTTTTCTTTCAGCAGTGAACTTGTGGTCAAAATCACAAAGTTGTGAATATATTTTTTTTTAATTTATTTTTTGTACTTAAATTTGAATTTTTCTATGAAAAACCATAAAAAATATTTTTATTACATAATTCTTAATTAATAAACAACTCAAATTTTCAAATTTCTCTTTGTAAATTTTATATGCTAATCCGAACATTCTCATAAACTTTGGTTGCAGTAAATTATGGATTGATATTGATTTCCTTTATTCATTATATTTTTATCTGGCAAGCCTGTTATTAAAGTATTAGGTATGTTCGAAAGTGTAGTTCAGGGACTTCAGTTAACCATGACTCTTGTGAAAGTCTTTTAACATAACTGCTTACCCCAAAAATTTTTATATTTTTATATTATAAAGATATAAAATGCCAAGGGTTATTTTACTCTTGATAGTTAATGTTAAGAATTTTTTTAAATTTAATTATCAGAATTTCATGAGAAGTAGTTAGAGGTTCATTCATAATTCCTTACAGAAGTAATAATAATAATAATATTGCTTATAGATGTATTAGATCATTCGTTGATGAGCTAAAAGGTAGTTGAATGTCATTTGGAATACTAACTTCTGCCTAGTATTCAATTTTTTATTATTTCATTGTCAAATTTTTGTGGAGATCTGTCTATAAAATATATTTTTGTGAGCAGCTGTTATTATAAATTGTAAGGATAAGGGCAGTAAAAAAAATATTCCAAAATATATTATTTAGGTTCAGTGAATTATTAAACAATTGTTGACTATAATAAGGTTATGTTTGTAAGTGTGTAGGTTTTTTTTATGGTCTATTATTTGGTTTATCTAAGTTAAGTTGAAAAAGGATGCAAGCATACAAAGATTGACTGGCTGTCAATGTCGAGTGCAGTGGCATAGATTATTTTACAAAGTGCAATAAAATACTTTTAACTTTTCAAACCGAACTTCTAACCAGAATTTTAAAAAAAAATTTAATAAAACTTTTAAAATTGAAAATATTTTCATGGATCTAAATAATGGAACAGAACACCTGTATGGTCAACTAATTCATGGATAAAAGATGCAGCCCTAAAAGCAAAAGGCCTGGTTTCTGTATACATTTATAATAATCATGTTACAACAGTATACAGAAACCAGGATTTTTGCTTTAAGAACTGAATCGTTTATCCATGAATTTGTTAGCTATACGGGTTTTCTATTCCATTGTTAAGATCTGTGAAAATACTCTCATTAGCAAAATATTTTTTAAAAAATTTAAATTTGGGTTAGAAGCTTGGTTCAAAAAGTTTAAGTGTTTCTTCACACTTTATAATATAATCTATGCCATTTCACTCAACATTGACAGCTAGTCAATATTACCCACCTCATTTTTCAAATTAACCTAGACTAATCAAACAATATATCATAACAATTGTTTAGTAATTACTAAATCTAAATAGTATATTTTGAATAATTTCTTACTGTGGTTATCCCTAATAACAGCTGCTCGGAAATAAAAAAATATTTTATACACAGATCTCCACCATAATTTGACAATTAAGTAATAAAAGATATGCTCTATTAAAATACTATGCAGAAGTTAGTATCCCAAATTACTTTCTACCACATTTTTTGTAAAACCAATTACTGTGAAAGCTACATCATATAATAAATGCTTACTTTATTCATTATTATAGTAATAGATTAGTTGTTAAAGAGTATTCAGCCTTTTCACTAAATTTCTGAGTACAGTAAGGCATTCAATCCTGTCAATTAAATGATTAGTTATTACAGATATAAATAAAATAGATTAGAATGCCTTGATAGAGTACAATAATTGAAAGCTGACCGAGAGACTTGTTTAGAATGACAACAAAATTTTCTTTTCACTATCGAGAATCACTCTCACATTAAAAGTAAAGAAACACAAGAATGAAGATTGAATAGTAAATAAAATATTAGCATATAAAATCTTAAATTTCTAAATCTGACCCAGCATCTGTATTAATGCTCTCTATGGCATGTTGTAATCAAATTTAGAAATTTAAGATTTTGTATGCTAATGTTTTACTTAGCATTCAATCTTTATTCTTGTGTTTCTCTACTTTCAACAGCATTATTGTCAATAGTGAAGAGGAAATTTTGGTGTCATTCTAGACAAGTCTCTGATTCAGCTTTCAATGTTGAGCTGAAATTATGCTCAACATTAAAAACTTATTATTGTACTCTTATCAATGCAATCTACCCTATTTTATTTATATCTATAATAAAAAATTAATCGACATGGTTGGATTTTCTACTGTACAGAGAGAAATTTAGTGAAAAGGGGAATACTCTTTAACAAATATTTTAAAACTTTTTACTATTAGTATATTTATTTAATCAAGTAAATATTTATTACATGATGTAGTTTTCACAGTATGTAATTGGTTTTACAAAAAAATGTGGTAGGAATTTACTTCTTGGAAGTAGTTATCAATAAAATGACAACAGATTTAAAACTGCACTCATGTGTCGGGTGCTGTTTTATATGAAGTTTTTTTAAACCCCTGTCTCAGAATTTATATTTCCTAATTGGATTTATTTAATTCTACTTTATCAACAACGAATTTTTTCAAGTACAGTGGACGCTCCTTAATTCGAACTCGGTTAATTCGAACTTTCGGTTAATTCGAACTAATCCAAAGGTCCCCAAAAACTTCTATTGGAGTTAATGTTAAAAATATCTCATTAATTCGAACTAAATTTTTATCACTTCGGTTAGTTCGAACTAAAAATTTGACAAAAAAAATTTCATTTTCCAAGTTTAATGGAGAAAATACACATTGTATTTATTATTTTGTGTGTCAAAATGTCTTTTCTGTGTAAAAAGGAACATGCCTGCATTCCTAGACTATTGCATGTCCGCTAAACGTTAGTATCTATTATCCTTCTTATTAGTGCTAAACGGAAAAAGGAATTTTCCTTTATTTGGATCGATTTTCTTAGAATTTCAGAAAAACTAGTCTTTACTACAGATTCTAGGGAGCTGCGTCAGTTATAACTGCAGTGCAGATAAGTTAATGTGGTCTAGTTTTTCTTCCTCATTATGTGGTGTGAATGTGTAAAAATTCAGGATGTCTACACGTGGAAAGTACAAAACCCTAACTTTGGAGACAAAGGTAGAACTTTTAAAGAAAGTAGAGAATGGCGAATGTAAAACAAAGTTAGCATCTAACTATGAAATTAAAAAAAATGCCTTGCCAACTTATTTGAAAAACAAGGAGTCAATTTTAGATTCATGGGAAAAATCAAAATTTGCTAGAGTAAGGAAACGCATGGGAAATGCGCCCCAAGAAGTTCTAGAAAAAGCTGTACTGCTATGGTTCCAGGATGTTAGATCTCGAAATTTTCCGATAAATGGACCCCTAGTACTGACGAAGGCTGATGAATTGGCAAGTCGAATGGGTATTGAAGATTTTAAATGCAGTGATGGATGGCTTTCTCGATTTAAGTCAAGGCACAATATTTCTTATCAACCTGTAAGTGGCCAAAGCTCTGATGTAAACGAAGACATATGTACTAATTTTGGTAGGAAACTGCCAGGGCTTTAATCTACTTACCTGCCGAAAGATATTTTTAATGCGGCCATAATGGACAAAGCCATAAAGGAATCTATTAAAACTCTGAAAGCATTTATTCAGATGGAACCTTCCTCTGAAAATTAATTGAAATGTTTACATCAAATCGAGAAGCTGGCTGAACAATGTAGGCATCATAAACAGAACCAAACATCCATTTTACAGTTTTTCCCCAAAGTGTAATTCATATTTTTAATAAAAGTTAACTTTATACTGCATATCTTCTGCTTCATTTTATGATTAAGGTAAGTCTATTGCTTTTTAATATGTTTAACTTTAGATAACATAGTATAATATATTTTCTGGGGTTATACATACTAGGAGATTTTCTTCTTCAGAGATACAGATTTAAAGTTATATTTTCTCTTAACATCGGATAATTCGAACTTCGGATAATTCGATCTTTTTTCTGAGAACCTTTGAGTTCGAATTAACGAGCGTCCACAGTACTTTCAACAATCAATTATTTTTACAACAATAAATTACCCTTTAATGTACAAAACTATGCAAAAAATAATTTTCTTATCTGAAGAGCATTTACTAACTCTACATCAAAAAATAATTTAAATAAATTCTTCTTTTGATTCATAAATTATATCAGGGGATGGGAGTCATTTTCCTTTCACATAAATTTATGAACTGATTTTCTCTTTCTTTTTTTCCCCTAGATGCTGTATAGATGGAGCCAGAGGTACAGCGAAATGATCCTGTTTTGTACAAAATAATTGTGTAAATGTGCTATGTACTTTCTAAATAAACTATTTTTACTTTAAACCAGCTCTTTTCTGTATTTAAAAACATGTGTTTCTATAATTATCTTTTGTAATTTTAAGAA
>OU015502.1:52284387-52319387 GCA_907164885.2 Dolomedes plantarius | reverse complement strand
AGTGTTGCACCAATACAATTTCATTATTAAATACACGCATTAATATGTATATTGTCAATATGCGCTAAGCTGCAATTATTAGACAGTACTATACAAGATATCATTAAAACAATGATATAATGATACACCAAGATAAGTTAAAAAGGGATAAATTTCCTTTTTGCTTCAGAATTTCACTATCCTTTTTTAACTTATCTTGGTGTATCATTATATCATTGTTTTAATTATATCTTATATCTTATATATATATATATATATATATGTACTTTTATAAGTGAATTTTTGAGTATAATTATACTCAAAAATATACTATATGTAGTAGTTAATTTTTTTTAATATAAACAAAATTTTTCTATTTGAATTACAGATAGTGGGCTGTTTTGAGAGAATTACTGAAAATAATTAAAAAATCTGTTTTACTATCAGAATGTTTTTTCAGTACATGATAATATCAATGTTCAAATACATAATTTTATTTGTCTTAATTTTTTAGTTTAATTGTCGTATGTGAGAGTAAAGGGAATATTATTCTCAATTACGTCACTACTAAGAATAAAATGTGGCTATGCTGACGTGATTCTTACAAGTAAAGTCTCGCTTTAAATCAGATAATTATCTATTCAGTTGTAATTGTCCGTCAGATAGTTTTAATATACTTTAGTATATTTTCATATATATATATATATATATATATATATCAAGAAATCCATTTAATATGCACGGTATAAATATGCTCGATAACATTTATATAATTGTAATCGATATTTATGAAGTGCATTTACGATGTAATTATTTTATATATTTAGAAAAATCTAAAAATAATTTTTCAAAAATCTTTCATAGTGCACCCTTACACTATAAGAAGTATCGCCATTCAATATTTCAGCACTTTGGTCCAGCGGTTAAGTCTCTACGTTGTATGTCAGTCAGTGAGTCAGTCTGTTACGGACCTTTTATATATATATATATATATATATATATATATATATATATATATATATATATATATATATATATATATATATATATATATATATATATATATATATATATCACTAATGCAATTTAATATGCACAGTAAAAGTATGCTGGATTACTTTTATATAATTGTAATCGATATTTATGAAATTTATTTACGATGCTATTATTTTACATATATATATACAGTAGAAACAAAGCGACACACATTCATAAACATTTGTATGCTGTCAAAAGAAGAAATCATTCATTGTAAAAAACTTACATTTTAAAGGTAACATATTGTGAGATTATTCTGAACATATATTTTGCCGATAGAATTATTATGTGTCATTATTTTATTCTGAGATGACACGACTGTGTACAGTAGGAAATATTCTGAATGAAATTTGCATCTAAATGAATCTTCTATTCCTCTAGTCTTCAGTAAAATTTGGACCCAACCAATAGTATATTTTCCTTAAGTGCAAGTGTGCTTGTTACGGCACACAGTCTTTGGGTACCGATGTCTATCAAATTTAATAAAATTTATATTCCAAACTCTTAAAATATGTCTGTCAGTTTATAACAATTCCTTCAAACAGAATGCATTATAAAATTTCCACGTTATATGAATTTGTAATCCAGTTGAATAGTTTTGAAATTTACTACACATTAAATTAAAATTCAAAATTTTACAGAGTTTTAAATATCGAAAACTTGGATTCCAACCTTTACCTACATTACGAAAAAAATATTTATTTAAACTTTAAAAATACATTGAAGCATCATTTGAATCATGCTTATTTATGTATATCATTGAAATAATAAAAATTAAATATTTTTAGATTTTTACTTACATTTTGCAGTGGCGGAAGGAAATTTGAAGAAATACGTGCAGCTCAGCAAATAATTTGTTACTTTTAGTAAAAGCTTCTTTGAAACTGGGGGAATGAAATATGTCTGCAGAAAATTTAAAGTGAACTTGCTATCTGCTGATGGTCACGTGTTGTTTTATCGGGGAAGTTGTATCTGATAGATCGCCTCTTGACCCTTTGATCTCTGGACAAAAACTCCCTTCTTCAGTATGCTGGGAAAATCATTGATTATGAATAAGGAAGTTGAGTATTAACTGTTTCTCAGAAATTGGTTGCTTGACCGCGATATCAAGGCCATAAAAGAGATAAAAATATATCACAGCATTCTGATGACTGAATACATATACAACTTCAACAGGTGAAATTCTGATACCATTTTAAGAGAATTTATAAATGTAAGAGAGAAAAATGTTATGGGACCGAAAACCTAATTTTATAAATTAATTACAAGGGAGTTAATTTTATTTTTAGAAATATTTCCAAAATAATAATTGCCAGATTTTGTTCGTTTGTTATTTAAAACAGCATGAATAGTGCTGAACTATGTCTTTTCCAAATATGATTCGAAATAGAAAGAAACAATCATTGTTTAAATTGTTGGCAGGGATTAAGTGATTTAGTAAAATTTTTAAGCTGTAGTTCCTATTTACTGCCTTTTTTCAAGTTTTTAAGACTCAAATATTTTTTTTGTTTATGTCTATATGATGGAACCATATCTTGTCCTTCTTTCAGTCTGTGAAAAAAACTAAGATTGAAAATGAAATGTCTCAGATATTATAAAAACACGAATACTTGTTATTTTGGAAAATACACTGAAGTGCCACTGAATTAGGGATATCTACCTTGTAACGAGTTGGGCCTCCTCTGGCCTTGATAACGGCTGCCACACGACGAGGCATAGATTCAACAAGTTTCTGGAAACGGTCCACGGGAATGGCTTGCCATATATTGACTAAAGCTGTTCATAATTCAGTAAGGTTCTTTGGTGCTGTGTGATGGCCTTTCACGCCTTGTTCCAAAACATCCCAAAGATGCTCAATAGGATTTAAATTTGGGCTTCTAGGTGGCCAATTCATGACAGAGAAGTCAGAGGAAAGCTCATCAAACCAGCCAGTAGCCAACCGGGACTTGTGAGAGGTACAGTTGTCTTGCTGGAAAACTCCATTACCGTGCGGATAACAGAACAGCATAAACGGATGGAGGTGATCATCCAGCAAATCTACGTACGGAATTGCAGTGAGGGAGGTTGGTACTCGCACCAAAGATCCCAAACTGTGCCACGAAAAAACACCCCAGACCATGATTGAGCCACCATGCCTTTGTACAGTTCCAGCCAGGCATGCAGGATCCATGGCTTTATGAGCCTGACGCCATATTCTCAGCCTCCCGTCGGCGTTAAGTAGTCGGAATCGAGACTCATCACTCCATGCTACTCGTTTCAAGTCCTCTACACTCCAGTCTCTGTGCTCTCTTCCCCAGGCAAGACGTGCAGCCCGATGGCGAGTATAGAGCAATGGCACTCTTGTAGGTCGACGGCTCCCGAAACCCATACGGTGAA
The DNA here is from genome assembly GCA_907164885.2 of Dolomedes plantarius. Classification (NCBI taxonomy): domain Eukaryota; kingdom Metazoa; phylum Arthropoda; class Arachnida; order Araneae; family Dolomedidae; genus Dolomedes; species Dolomedes plantarius. Next base: position 52,315,994 of record OU015502.1, on the reverse strand, counting down.
GCGAGCGTTGCATAGTCCGTTTACTGACTGTACGACTAGCACCGTCATTAAACTGGGAGGTAATTTGAGCTAATGTTTGGCTTCGCTGTCTACGTACAATACGCCTGAGCCGTCTCTCACCACGCACTGTCAAGGTTAATTGTCCTTTGCAGTTTGCCCGATCGCTAGTTTTTTTCCCACCATCCATGCATTCTTGGTATACTCTTGACACTGTCGATCTTGAAAATCCTAGCTTTCTGACGATATCGGAAATTGAATGGCCCATGTGTCGCGCACCTACGATTTGTTCGCTATCGAAGGGGTCTAAGTCAGGCAGTTTACCCATACTGGCAATTCCAACAACTAATTCAGAACAATCACAGTACGCGCTATATATGCAGTTACCACAGCGCCCTCATTTGCGCATAAATGTTTCGCAGCGGTACACAATTATCATAGACTTTGCTATCCCTAAATCAGTGGCTCGTCAGTGTGTATATATATATATATATATATATATATATATATATATATATATATATATATATATATATATATATATATATATATATATATGTGTGTGTGTGTGTGTGTGTGTGTGTTTAATGTCCTTTTTTCATCGATTTTAATTCCCTAGGACAAAACGAATTTTGTTCGATGAATATTTTTAAGAACTATTCATAATAAACAATACCACTTTAGTACAAGAAAATTAAATTGTGTTGTTTCAAATATATTTAAACAACAGACATGCATACACAATATTTTATTTAGTCAAACCACACTTCTTTTAATTACTATTTAATATTCTTAAAATTGCATAATTTTAGGTATCTCACAATTTTTAATTACATTTGACAAAAATTGAAATTTAATTTTTCTATTCTTATTAGAGTTTATTTTAGTTCCTGTTGTTAAAAATCTTGAATAGAATTTCAACTGAATTATATCTCTCATGAAGGTAGCAATTTAAGTGATGTAAACAAGTACAATTACCTTGTGCATAATTTCTCATTTTCAGGTATAAGTTGTGAGAAAAATATGTCTCATGAAAAAAATATCACTCATGAAAGAAATATCCCTCATGAAAAAAATATCACTCGTCCAGCCCTAGACTGCAATGAATTGCTCGAAATGGGCTACACAACAAGTGGTGTTTACACGATATGGCCTGCAAATATTTTAAATGATAGCAAGTCCCTACATCTTCCCTGACATCTTCTACTATTGCAAAGGTACGTTGTTTAATGTTAAAAGAAAATCCCCCTAGTCAAAGGACAGTTGCAAAATCATTAAAATGCTCGGTGTCCACTGTAAACAAAATGATAAACTTTCATTTAAATCTTAAGAAAGCGAAAAAATGCAATGTGCACCGTCTTCTTCCAAATCATATCGCTGAACGCAGGACACGCTGCAGAATTCTATATGAGAAACACTTATCCAAAGAAAAAGGGAAAACAAGTGTCACAATAGATGAATCATGGGTGTATTTAAATGTTTGCAACAAAAAAAGAGCCATTTATTCTCATAAAAGGGGAGAACAAAATTTAAGTTCATGGTTCAAAGAATCGAAAGAAAGTTTTTCTAAGGGATTCATGATTGTTGCTGGTCTTTCTTATAATGGCAAGCTAAAAATAATTAGAGTGGAAAAAAATGTCAAGTTTTACTCCAAATACTATCAGGAACATATTTTATCGCCAATTTTTCAGAATGAAATACCATCGCTTTACCCACAGTGCCATCAATCTGTGAGACTCCATCAGGACAAAGCTAGCAGTCACACATCAAATTCCACTGTAAATTTCCTAAAAGAAATGGAACAAAAAACTGGTATCAAGGCCATACCCTTCAATGATATCCCTACTAAATCTCCCGATGTATCCCCTATGGATTTTTGTGCTTTCGGACTTTTAAAATCTGCATTATCCAAACGTCGTCCCAGAAACCTTACAGGACTCTGGAAAGCTGTTCAGTAGGAATGGGATAGAATACCTCTTGTGACACTTCAAAAGGTATTATTATCTTGGAAATTGCTGTGTCGAAAGATAGTTCAGAATAAGGGATGTCAAATAAAACATTTAAAACACAAGAATTTTATGTAATTTAGTTTTCTGAATGCAATATACATCGTCTAAAAAATGTGTGAACAGACTCTGTACAATTTCTTTCTTAACGATAAGAGAATTTTTATTATTTCGCTATTATTTCTGTAAGTGTAGTAAAATTTTAACCAGAGTGCGTACAAAGCAAAAGTGTAGATATTTAAGAATATTTAAGACCCTGAATTATATATAGCTCATAAAAAATATTTTGTCACAGGATGTCATCAGCCTCTGGGTTTCAAAATGATATTTTTTTTTCTTGAAACAGAAGCAGTTATAAAAAAAGTCATAGTAAATGCTTTCGCCAGTTTAACCACATCATAAAATATAATTATCTCCAGCGTGCTTAGTTGGTGGAAGTTTGGTTCTAACCATTCATTTTGTGATGCATTTTTCCTGTATTCCCATGCATTTAATCCGAATATTTTAGAATTCAAGCATTCTAACTTTGGTTCTGTAACTCGTGACAGACAGTAGCTCTTTCAGCTTTGGGATTGCCAAGGTTTTCTCCCAAAAATTATGGCTGAAAATTTTGCGATTACGTGCCTTTTCCTCCGTTTTTCTACTCTATTTATATGTTGTAGCTATTAAAATTTTGTTTGAAAATTTTCACTGGTTCATAATTTGTAATATTATTTGCCGCACAGATCCATTGGACCCGCAATTTATTAAGACATAATATAATGGATTTTTTTCTGGGGCTGCCCTAAAAATATGAGTGGTGACAATAAAACTTGAAAGCAATCACTTGACAATAAAACTTGGCGTTCCATTTTTGTATCAATGTCACAAAATGTTCCCAAATTTGAAGCGGCTCCTCCCTTGCAAAGGTACCACAGTCAGGAGTTTAAAAAAAAGGCACCTACGACTTTTCCATCGTCAGTGCCTGACTCACAGCCGTTCTACCATCCACGATGGCGAGAGAAAAAGACGCAAAGCGGACAGTTTGCCAAAAGGAGACGAAAGACCTCAGCCACGCAGCAAGAGCAGCCGCCTCCTCCCAAGATACTTCCTCTCAATCATCAAGCTGGACCATCGCCACAGGAAATGCCCTACCACACGAAGGATGCTCAAAATGTCCACCAACCTTTTTGCAAGGATAGTAGCCATCCAAAAATAGTATATCGAATGGTCAGACTGGGGCCACAAAGTTGCTGCTTTCATCCTAAATAAGTCTAGTATCAGTTTTCTTGCTCTATCCCACTCCCTTCAATAAAATCGAACCAAACTGGTTCGAAATTCACAATTGTATATACTGTGCAAACACTTTGAGAGGAAAGGGTGAGGCACAGAAAAAAATGCTGTACTGCTTTATTGTAAATTTTTTTGAAAAGAACAGGTAGTGGATAGATCAAATGCACAATGCACACATAAACTAACTAAACTAACTAAACTAACTAAACTAAGTTCACAAACCATAACGCATGTTCATTAAGAATTGTGGGATAGAAGCTACAGACAATCAAAGAAATTGCATATTGTGTATTTGTTTAGACACCTTATTAAAATGACTTCTCTGGGGCGCAGTTAACCAGGTCAGTCTTATCAACTCAGGATAACCATCTATACACGTGGAGGCTTTTTGGCTTTGCCGGCCATTCTTGTAAAAAGTCAGATCAGCACTTGTTTTAAATTAGCTAATTGAAGCCATTCAGGCTTAAGTTACCTAATTTTTTTTTCGAGGGAGGCCGATGTATGGTCTACCTAATAATCGATTAACAATAATCGATCATTATATTTCCACAAATCCAAAGAAGCTACAAAGTTATACTAAATTCAGCATAGGTGGTTACTATAAATACCGCGTAGCCAGGTTACGCAGTCAGTCTTGTTTGTTTGTAGTGATATATGTGAGTTTCCATTGACGGCTATCAGCTAGATCGCTTCAAAACTTACGAGTTCTTGCCAACGCGCCATAAGGAGGTCATTGTGGTTAAAGGAGTGGATTACCATGCAGAATCGCTGGTTTTACTTTATTCAAATTTGATAGTATTTTGAAATATATTTCCTTGCATAGTGTTTATATATGTTGTACCAGTATTTACTTGGGTTTATACAAAAACCTACTTTTTGAAAAACTGATTTTCGAATTCCAGATTTCCAAAAACCAGTTTTAGCCAGTTTTCGAATTTTTGTCATAAAAAATATAATAGGGAAAATATTTTATTTAATTTATATAAAATTTCGAAAAACGAAATCAAAGTCAAAATATAAAAAAAATTAAAGATTACACATCACTTACACAAAATAACAAAAACTAAAACAAAAATTTCGAATTTCAAATAATATTTATGTTTATTTCACTAATTTTAATTTCTCCTAAGGAATTATGATTTTAAAAAACATAAAATATCAACTGAACGGTGGCTAAGTCTTGTTCTAATTTTGGACACAATATTGCTTGAAATTGAAAATACTCGTTCACTAGCTTCTGAGCTTGGTTTTATATTTTTCAGGGCTTGAAATAACAAATATAAGTTTTTGGTTATTTTATTCGTTGTCTCAAATTCACCTTTCAGTGACTTTGGATTTGTAAGTTTTTCTTCAGGGTCTTCAAGAAACTTATGTATTAATTTTTCCATGGTTTCCTTTAAAAAATCATTACTCTGATAAGTAGTTTCTTTGATTTGCTCGTCATCAGAATCAGTTTCCACATAAGAATTTGGAAATATTCCAGACAATATATTTCCAGATAACTTAATAATTTCGGTTTTTTAAGCTAAAGGAAGTAGACTAGATTTCTTTGCTGAACTGGAAATGTTTTGGGTATTTTGCAAACACAGCAAAAGAGTTGCTAATTTTACTTGTCTTATTTCTTGAATTCGTTCTTATAAAGCATATAATAATTTCAAACTTGTTTCAGTGTTTAAATTTTTTAGTACAAGTAACAAAAATTCAAATATACCTTCACTTGTTAATAAATTGCCGTCTCGTCGCCATAAGCCTTCAGCTGCTAGACGAATCGCTCCATCAGACAAATCAAATAAGTTAAAAATTAATTTTTACATAATAATTTGAATTTTTTAAACCGGTTTTCAAATGTGAAAAATTTATTTTAAAAACCGGTTTTTTAAAACCAGGTTTGAAAAACCGTCAAACCCTAGTATTTACGCAGTATTGTTTTGAACCGATAGTATTGTTTTGAACCGATAGGTGGATGCAGAATGGCCTTGGAATATCCTCTGGACAGTCGAAGCTCACTATTATTTGGACAGATCGGTGAATACTCACACCTGCCGAATTTGGGAACCAGAAAATCAGAGTTTAATGCATACATCGAAAGTAACCGTGTGGTGTGGATTTTCTGCATTTTTTATTCTTGCCCCGTATTTCTTTGAGGAATTAAGTCCTAGAGATCCAGTAACTTGTCCGGTCACCGGAGAATGATATGCATTCTTGTTACTGAATAAAATTTTTCTGGATCTGCTATCACGTCAGTGCCTTTCAGACACAATTTTAATGCATGATGGAGCTCATTCACACATTAGCGTTCGTGTTAAGAATGCTCTCAAAAATCACAGAACTCTACAGAAGAACGTGTCATGAGCCGCCACTTTCCTAATGTGTGGCCTCCCCGATTAAAAGATCTCAACCCATGTGATTTTTGGATTTGGGGGCATATGAAACATCTAGTCAGTCTTGATATACCAAGAACTATACCTGATATGAAAGACAGCATTTCACAACATATTCTCAGCATTTCCCCGGACACACTGCGGTCAACTGTAGAACAAACTATCTTACGATTTTAAATGGTAGCTGAAAATGAGGTAATATAAACGGCTCTTAATTTTGGTTCATAGTTAGAGTTGTTCAGTACGTCCTAACACATTTCAATAGTTACGATTTTGTTATCGGTACCACTGCTGGGGAAAAAAGCATTTCCAATTGGGAATTTTTCTGCAAGTTTATACTAATAAAGGGAAGATATCCAGCCCAGAGCGGAAAGAAGTATTGCCTATCTCGAATTCCGAAAGAAAATATGTTTAGAAAGACTTTTTGAAGATGTGGAATTGCCTAAAAAAATGCATGAAAAATTCAAGGCAAAAGTCGTAAGAAAATACTTGGTAAGTTCCATGATGTTTGGTACTTTGGATTTGTATATTTTTTATATCGTGGGTCCAACCATGAGAGCGTTAAATATGCATTTTCAAACTGATACAGTTTAAAGATAATGGAAGGATTTTCAAGCACAAAAGTTCACAATATCATGCTATTCAAAATGAATTTTTCATGCATTATGATTAATGCAGGTACCATGCCGGCAGCATGTTACATTCCACATACACTGCTGGCCACCCAAATTGCAACACGAAGAAAGACAAGAGATATCACAACAAAATTTATTTTGTAGATAACATGTTGACCAAGTATCAAATGACTAAATATATAGACTTCTGGGAAGTGTGGTTCCTGCCAAAATCAGTAGCCAGAGTAGCCGCCATTGTTAGAGATCACCGCTGCCACACTCCTCGGCATTGATTCAAAGAGACTTTGGATGAGTTCTTGGGGTACAGCAGACCATGCAGCTTCCACACGTTGCCAAAGTTTATCTGCTGTGGCAGCTGGGGATGGAATCTTGGTCAATCGTAGAGCAACCATGGACTACATGTTTACTATCGGCGAAAGATCCGGAGAGCCAGGCGGCCAGGAAAGCAATTCAATCTGGAGATTGACGAAGAACAGTTGGACAATGCGTGCCACGTGTGGTCGCGCATTATCCTGTTGAAATATGCCTGTGGGCAAGCCCTGAAGGTAAGGAAGGACAACTGTCTCCAACACCTCGGAGATGTAGCGCTGGCTGTTTAAAGTACCGGCAATGCGTACTAGACGTATGCGAGAGTGATATCCAATACCGCCCCATATCATAATACCCGGTGCAGGACCAGTGTGACGGTGCATAACGCAGCTGTTCAGCATCCGCTCTTCACGGTGTCTCCAGACTCGAATGCGATCATCGTGGTATTGCAGACAGAAGTAAAGACAATTTCATTCCATTCTGCAGTCCACATCCTTCTGTCATCGCACCATTGGCGGCGGAGACGTCTGTGGTTCTGCGTCAAGAGTAGACAAAGCAATGGACGTCTTGCTTACAGACCACTCTGCTGTAAACGGCGTCGAATGGTACGCGCAGACACTGGATGATGCGTTACAGACTGCATGTGCTGTGCTATGGTTCGTGATGTGACTGAGCGATCCGTCACTGCCATGCGCACAATTTGCCTGTCATCACGTGAAGTGGTGCGCTGAGGAGGATGCGATCGAACACGCCGGTCCGTCGTACCCTCCTGCATCCAACGATCACATATCCGCTTTACAGTTGTTTGGTTTCGTCCAACACGACTACCGATTTCCCTGAATGATAATCCACAATCTCGGTAGGTCACTATCCTTCCTCTGTCGAACTCGGATACTTGATCAAAAGATGATCGCTGTTTTCCACGAGGCAAAATTGATCGTATTTTTGAAAAAACCACAAGAAAAACACAATTGCCGAACTGGAAATCGACGAAATCTCCAAGCCTTAACTAGCACTTTGAAGTGGCGCCACAGGCGTGCGTGATGTACGTCTGCGCTGAAATTCTAATCATTTGCATAACTCACCTCCGCTAATGCATGTTGTAAATTTCATGTTATTTGCATGTTTCCTTCAGTTTGTTGCATTTACAGTGGCCAGCAGTGTACTTAATTTAGAATATTTAAAAATCTGCAGTGATTTTATACATATAAAAAACCTCCGATATATGAAGAATTTACATTCCACCCTTCTACATCCGTTTGACAAACCGCAATAGACATAGTGACTTGTCCTCAATTATTCTACTTCCAACTCATATCGTGCAAACTACACTTTTTTTGTATCCCATTTGCAGACACTCACTGCAATCTGAGGCTCTGTGAGGGAATGGTGAATAGTAAATATAAAATTTTTTAACAAATATTACTAAACGAAACCTAATGAGAATAGTCAATAATAGTTCAAACATTACTGAGAGAAAGACTAATGATTTCGACAGGAAATTTTCTTATAATTTATGGTATTTTTAATAATGCGACAGGCTCATCGTGTTACGACTTTCGACCACTATACCACAATATTTTTTGTTTTCCGTGTCAGGAACATCATATATGGGAATAAACAAATTGATCTCTGGTTCCACATTGAATGTGATCGAGATGGTGACGTAATGGAGATTCGTGACCTCCTTTTGACCCTACAATCGATACTCATGGAAGTTTCATCCAAAAGATTCAAGATGTCCATCCCCGGTGTAGACCCAAGGACACTTAAAGGCACTTGTCGAGATTCGGTACTTTTACCGTCTGATTCGAATCCCGACAGTCTTACAACGTGGTAGCCCAAAACCCTATTAATTAAGATTAGTATAGATTAAGATAGATTATATCGTGTACGCGCCACATATATTTATATCCATTTGGGGTGATTCTGTTAAGATTGGAGTTATTATACTGATATTGATTCTGTAGTTTATTCCTGCTGGTGAGACAAGTTCAAATATATTTTGTCTGTTAGATTTCTTTGAAATTCATTTGTTTAATAAATACGCAACTTCATTGAAATAATATATATTGTTAAAAACGGACTTTAAGTAAAAAACAGAATATTCTTAATTCTTAGTCGCTAATAATTTCCATTTTTCACAAAACTCAAAATAATGCTTTAAACCGCCCACTTTCATGATAATTTAGACGAGCATAAATTACACACAATTATAATCATTCACACAACAATTTAATTTTGTCTCATTTGAAGCAAATCGATACAATGTTAGGCAGTGCGAGAGAATGCTTCGCATCAATACTCGTTTGAAATATTTATCAAAAAATTGAATAAAAATGTATGAAAAAATATTTTTTATTTTATATTACTGTATCCTTTCTAGAATTCTTGTGTATTTTAATCTATCGGGGCAGGTTGCGGACATTCGGTATCCTGCGCATCGAATTTTTCAGTCTTCTTATTTTATGGAGAAGTATGTAATTAACTTAGAATCACTTTCCAGGAGGACAGAGCACACATCAGTCCATGCCTTCGTCCGAATTCAAACCCGAGCCCGTTCCACTGAACCTCTTGATACTAACCACTGAAGAATGATGGTTGTGATGAAGCGCCTTCGATTTTAAAGAAAAATGTATTTTATTTTGTAAGTAAGCTAAGGTTTTTCGAAGGCTCTCTATCACATGTTTGTAAGTAATTAGAAAGCCGCCTTTTGATGTTCTTTGATGTTAGTTAGGAAGCGCGGTCTTTGTGGGAAAGCGAGTGTAATTGACCGAGACGCTGTAGGGGGTATTGGTTGTCGTAGACGAAAATTTGCGTCTGGCGCCTTTTTTGACTTTATACGACAATGACTTTTGTGAGCAATTTTATGAGATCGTTGAGTGGGGTCTGCTCTAAAGAGCACTTGGTGTTGAAGTGTGTGGTCCGCGATGACATTTTGTAGGGCGTGATTTTTGGAGAAGTTATCCAATAAATGTAAAAGTGAAGCTGAATGGTGGAGTCTTTGGGGCTTTCGTGAATGGTTGTAGGTGTTTTAAAGAGGCGTGGACGGCGTTATGAAGAAAATGAATAAATTGAGGACTGAAGGTTTTTTTCGAGGATTCACTTTGCGTGCCAGTCCGGTTTCCCTTCTCCCGGGTGCTTAGGCATCGCGGGTGATGAAGGGTTGTTTTTCAACTGTAGATGATTTAAGTTGAGGTTTCCCGAGGGTTGTTCCGGTGAGATAAATGATAGCTGCCTTCACCAACAAATAAATTAAAATGTGCAGAGAATTTGGAGTCCTGTTTGAGTCTTCACGGTTTCCTGGATTCATGTTCTGGTTTTCAATCATGGTTGCTGCCTTCACCAACAAATAAATTAAAATGTGGAGAGCATTTGGAGTCCTGTTTGAGTCTTCACGGTTTCCTGGCTTCATGTTCCGGTTTTCAATCATGGTTGCTGCCTTCACCAACAACTAAATTACAGTGTGGAGAGCATTTGGAGTCCTGTTTGAGTCTTCACGGTTTCCTAGCTTCATGTTCCGGTTTTCGATCATGGTTGCTGCCCTCATCTAGAAAGCAGATAGAGAAGAAGTATGAAGTATTTTGCGCCGAGTTTTTGGAGTATTGTTTTTGAATCGTCCCGCAGAGGAAAGGGAGCCCCCATGCCCGATGGTTGCATCGACGCCCGTCTCCCGTGCGGTTAGCATCAAATTCAGTGAGTCTTAAATCATTTTGTATCGTTTAGACCCAACCTTGAATTTAAGTGTTGTAGTGCGGAATCGTGGTGTGTTTTTGAGAGTTTAGCTTTAGGATGGATTTTAATGTCTTCGGTAGATTAAATAATCTTATGCTCCCTGAATCGTAAAGGTATAGTTTAAATATTGAAGTTCGTGTTTTAGATTTTGATTTTAGAAGAAATAATCAGGGACTTTTTTATATGAATAGTTTGAATATTAAGATTTAGTTAGTTTTGTTTCTTGATGTGAACTTGTAGATAGACGATGTTGTAAATAAATAAGTTTTTTTTGAAAATATAAAATTGGTGTCAGTCATCTTTATTCTTACAGTGGATCTGATAAAAGTTATCTACTAGTTTTTAGGAGTTTAGATTTTGTCACTCTGTTCGTTAGCCATAATACGTCTTGAGCTTTGGGTTAAAAATAAATATCAAAACACAACGCGCCCAACTACCCATTTTATATAAAATAAATAAATGTACTACCCCAATTAAATCACGCCCACATAAATAAACAAGTTTAGACGTTGTGGCAATACGACAATGTTGGTACTTGCATGAGGAATGAACTATTAAATATCATGAGGGAAATTTTATCATAATCTATTATGTTTATTTCACGCCCTTCCATAGAATTTGTAATATATAATTTTTAAATTAAAATATTTTTTTCCAATTCGGCACTTCAGCTGCTCCTTCAAATTTTCTGTGCGTACTCTTATTCGGGAATATTTTTATAAAATAAAATTCTAATTTTTCTAATGGTATCATAACTTGCTTTTAATGATGCTAAATTTATAATTACGATTTCACAGGTGCGTAAAATAACAAAGAATTACAGAATCGGGGTTTTAATTACCTTTTTTTTATTTTGGTTAGGTCAGAGGTAGCCAATTGAAACCAATCCCAGGGCAAATTTAGAAAAATATAAATGACGGCAGCCCAAATATAATATCGGAGGGAAGTTTGATACATGCTGTTATCACCATCAAAGGTGAATACATGCTGTTAGGCATGTATTCACCTTTTGATACATGCTGTTCAAAAGGTGAAATTACTATCATGAAAGATCAGATTAGCGTACTGCTTTAAATTCTTTTAACCCATTTGTGCCTAGCGTCCTTTTAAAAGGACGCTTACATAATAAGCTCTAAATCATTGAATTTTTAATTTTTTTCGATCCAAATAGCAGAATATCATGATAAAGTGTTGTATTTATTATTATCCAACAGATGGCAGCACAACGTTAGTGTTTTATTTCTGCTTTGAAGCTTCAAAATCTGATTTAGTCGTTTTTTAGCTTTTCAAAATGGCGTCACGCAAAAAGTAAGTTTATTTCATTGTTTTTCAATGTTACGAAAATATTTTATGCTGTTATCAAAGTCAATTGTCTTTTCTAAAATACGTATCTTTCAAAATTGTTAAAATTATTTTTTAACACTGTTATATTTTCTTTTGCGTAGCGTTCTATATATAGGACGCTAGGCACGGATGGGTACAGGTTTTTCTGATCTGTTCCGCCTTACGAATGCATCTTTTTTTCTCAATTTATGATGTTTTATTACCATAGAGGAAAGGAAATGCTATTTTTTTCAAAAAATTTATGTTATAAATTGTTTCTATAAATAAAGATTATTGAGTATTCCGTATTTATGAAAATAATTTTTAAATAAATGTTCTGTTGATTAAGGAATGATTAAAAAAAATTCTTATTTAAGATAAATATTAGCCTCTTGATAAAGTAATGAACGTATAAACAAATTAGCCTCTTAAATACAAAAAGTTTAATCAAAGGATTTTTCTGTATTTAGTGATTTTAAAAAGTAAAGAAAAATTACGAAGTACATAAGTAATTCACTGGATTTTTAAAAAAATATGTGTATTTTAAATGTCTATAATTTAATAAATTTTAAGAATAAATTTTGTCTTAATCCAAATTATATTTGATCTAAATATACTGAAATGAGCAATCGATAAGTTTTAAAGCTCTTATTTATATTTTTGTTTTTGTTTTAAGTTTGACTGTTGAAGAGGCATTAGCTTTAATGGCAGAGTTATCCGATGATGATACATTCCATGAAGCCGATATTTATTTGGACCCACCATCTAATGAAGTTAGTTAGACCGATGAAGATAGTGGTAAGGAAGATTGTATGGATATAAACAATTTCACTGGAGGTCAACTACGAGCAAAAGCCGTTGTTACTCTTCGGCGAAAGAATCAAGAAAATCAAATTATTGGTGAATCAGACAGTGAAGAAGATGTGCATGACATTCTTCCTCATTATAGAAATAGAATAAAAAAAGCAAAGATTCTCCCAAAAAATCGGAACTGGTCTAGAAATGAATTGCCGGAAAATAATACCTTTCAGTTAACATGGAATGGAGCAAAACCACTTTTTTTGAATATCCATTGGTCACCCACATCTTTATTTGAGCTGTTCCTAAATGATGAAATAATTGAACACATTTTAGAACAATCGATTTTGTATGCTGGTCAAAAAGGGGACCATGATTTTGTTATTGTTGCTGAAGAACTGAGATTATTTTTTGCTATCCTTTTGACTAGCGGATACAATGTTCTCCCAAGAAGACGAATGTACTGGGAAAATTCGAGTGATGTGAAAAATAATGCGATTTCGGAAGCCATGCCACGATGTCGGTTTGAAAAGATAATGCAATACCTGCACTTTGCTGACAACAGCAATTTAGATAAAAATGACAAGATGGCTAAGCTGCGCCCACTTTTTAATCACTTAAACGAAAGATTCTTAATGTATGTACCGAATGAGCAGCAGTTATCTGTTGATGAAAGTATGGTCCCATACTTTGGACATCACGGGTGTAAGCAGTTTATTAAAGGAAAACCTGTCAGATTCGGGTACAAAGTTTGGTGCCTAAATACTAAACTTGGATATTTAATTCAATTTGAGCCGTATAGAGGTGCGGGAACTGTTTCGGATGAATATGGAATTGGTATGGGAGGTGCAGTTGTTCTGGATCTAATTTCCGAGCTACCGGAAAATAAGCAATATGACTTATTTTTTGATAAACTTTTTACATCACCTGCTTTAATCGATAAGTTAACAGAAAAAAGAATTGGAGCAACTGGCACTATAAGGGTTAATAGAACTGAAAAATGCCCACTTGAAGATGTTAAATCTGTTAAAAAGAAGAGTAGGGGAAGTTTTGATTTTCAGAACAGCAAAAATTTGAAAATGGTTCGGTGGAATGACAATAGTGTCGTTACTTTGGCGTCTAACCATTATGGTATTGAACCTATAGCTCAGGCCAAACGCTGGTCGAATATTGACAAAAGATTTGTAGAGATTGACCAACCGCATATTGTGTCTCAATATAATAAATTTATGGGAGGCACCGATCGAATGGATCAAAATCTTTCACAATACCGGTGTTCCATACGGTCTAAAAAATGGTGGTGGCCACTGTTTTTGTTTAGCTTAGAAGCATCAATCCAAAATGCGTGGCTACTGTACAGATTATGCCCTTCTAATGACAGTAACAGAATGGATCTCCTACAATTTAGAAGGGAAATCTGTCAGACATATTTTTCTAAGTACAGTAAGAGACCAAATAACAGTCTGGCTGCAGGGAAACCAAAAAAAATTTCAAAAAGAGTGTCTGGTGATGTCCGGTATGACGGAAAAGATCATGTAATCGTTGTGAATCAGAAACAGATAAGATGCGCCTACTGTGGCAAAAAATCCACAAGAAAATGCAATAAATGTTTAGTTGGATTGCATGATAAATGCTTTGAAATCTTTCACACAAAATAGTTTGTATATAAATTGTGTAAAAAAAAAAATTACTAATAGCTTTTTTTAATAATTTTGTAGTTTAATAAGTCTTTTTTATATGTCAATCTAAATATAAAAGTGTGTAAAATTTATCATAACACATAATTTATTAAATTTCTGCCTTTTAAGCTATTATTTTTGGCATTTTTAACTTTTTACATTGTTTTGATTTCTTTTAAATGATTAAAATACAATTTAAATTCATTGTGTTTATTTTATTATGCATTTTTTCGCAGAGTTCCATTTGTTTCATGCGTTTATTTATCTAAATACGACATTAAAAGGAATTTTATTAGAAAATCTAAGGGTTGAAGTGTTTGTGTAAAACCTGTACCCTCCCGTGCCTAGCGTCCTTTTTATAGGACGGTAACATTATTTTGAATAAAAATTAAAATTTTAATGCCGGAATTTTTTTATTATTTTTTCAGTTCATTTTGCACCTGTACAAACATAATTAGGTAAAGAAAATTAAAGAATTCGATGTTGGGCATTAATGGGTTAACTTTAAAATAGATTTAACCATTTCAATTAAAATTATTTAATATATATATAAATAAAGGGCCCTCATAAAGAACTGCTTTATAATACAAGAAATATTGTATGATTGAAATTTGAAAATAAATGTATTCTTAGGGAAAAATTAATTTTATTATTATCAGAATTTATATATATCTTTTGGAATAATTGCGAACATTACTTAATAAAATATTTTTAAAATTTGCAAATTCATTGTAAGACTTTTTATAAACACATTTTTAAATTTTTTTTTATTTTTAGAAGATAAATATTTTATTTCAAAAACTTAATAAATTCACTTTTCTTAACAAATGAAATAATGTCTAGATGAATAAAATATTTTTATATCACAAAACAAAACATAAAATAGGTTCCTTTATAATCAAAAAGTAAAAGAAATATCTTAAGTGATATGCTTGCGGATATGCAGTTGATGCAGCAAGGACAGTAATATGTAGGACAAATTCTTTGGCTGAACGTGTTACAAGTTGGAAAAAGGTGTTTTCTAATACTTATGTGCTGTCGAACATGGAACAAGTAATTTCCCCTGCAATGGCTGGATGCGGCCATGAACCACTTGTTCGGTATCCCTGCTCCGGGTAAAAGACCAGGTATGAAAAATTTTTAATACCAGAATGTTCATTTAATTTGTCTGACTAAACGTTTTTCAAATATTTAAATTTTTCTAGATGATTTTTGTAGTTGTGATCGTAGGAATATGATGCTTTCCAACTACTGGAAATTAATGATATTCTTATCTTTATTTTTATCAATGACTGATTTCACAGTTTAAGAATTTTTTTTCCTGTAATAGCAATTTTTACAAAAAAGATATTTTTCGACCTATGACTACTTCAGTACCACATCCACTTCAGTTCCTAAGTGGTTTCTATTAGTCAATGCTTAAGTCACTCACATATATTGCAAAATATTCGAAACACCTCTGTAAAATTACGAGCACCTAGGACATCTATTCTCGGTTAAATCCCTGAACAAAATGTGAATTATTTAACAATTCCGCGCTCTTCGAAAAGTGGCGTGACCTTTTTTAATGTCACTTGAAAAATTTATCATGTTTAATAGAATTCTAACTGACTACTTTAATTTCGTGCGTAAGTAAGAAATCACTGGATTTCGAAATACTTAAAAAAAAATAATGTCTCAGTATTACCCTGCACTTAAAACTTGCGCTTACATTTATCTAATTATATAGATTATATTCTTTCAATTTATTTGGTGTTATCACAGATTGTTTAAAAAGAGTATAATTCTGATTGCTCACCATTTGTTTAGGATCGGTGTGGTAGCAATCGTGGTTCAAGTGGTTTTCAGTTAATTTACTCAATGACTAGGCACAATTCGGACGAAACACATTTATTAACTTGACAAACACACACGTATATACACGTAGAAGAAACAACATGATGAATATAATTTGTCGACGGCAGAAGCTGTATTGAGCTTTATGATGATACTTTCAGCTTACTCGCTAAGACAATTTCTAGCTGACTGAGAATTTTTGCACAGAGGGGCCGTTACTGTGCTGACAAAGACGCGCAGGGGCTGCTACCTCTTGCTCTCCCAATTCTCAACTGCCCTTCTTCCCTCGAGGTCGTTTGGGGGAGCACCCCTCGGTCTGGTATTTCCGTATAGTATCACGCACAGTTTCTAGCTAAAGGCGCCTGATACTACAGTGGGAATAATATTTTTTTTTTTTTGCTATTGGAGAATATTAATTTTTTTCTCTCTTAGGCGTGCGAGCTTTTATGCAATTCTTCCCTTCTTTGTACTCCTATTCCCAGTAGTTCACCATGCTTAGTTATAAGAAGAGATAATTAGTGAATGTATTTTCTAAACCCATTCTTATTCTATATACTGATCCGAAAGCACATTAAAATGCTTAATCCGTCATTGGTCACGCTATGAGCATTTCTCTCACGTTTGTCATATAAATTGCACCCCATATTTAAAAATGATCCTGCGGACACGACCCCCCTGTCTAGATGACATTTAGAATCTCGTCAACAATCTGTTATCAGTTCCGATAAGAAACAGGGCATGTTTGACTTTCAAACAGCCTGCTATTTGCTTAGGTTTCCTTTGTGTGAGCATTTCTCTCATCGCACGACCACGTGAGAGCGATTCTCACCAAGATACCACCAGCGTTTGTGTTATTTTTATAGATAACGCGATGATGTGAGTACGTTTATCACCTATTTTTATTTGCAAATTTTGTTTGTTTGCAGCGCATTTTCATCAGTGTTATTCTTTTGATAAAATATTACTTTTGAGAACTTTACTTTTGAGAAGCAGTGAGTTTGCGTTTTCGTCAACTGGCACTTTAGTGCCTGATCCTCTTGAGTCCCACGGTACCCAATTGGGTACATTTTTCATTGGGTACATTTAAAACATCCCCAGAAACATTAATTACCTTTATCATCTTCGAAACCGATGGTATCCAACTAGGTAAAGTCTATTTTAAGCAATTCCTGATAAATGGTGCTACCAGTTCCAGATCCGAAGTCAGGATCTTCAGTTAAAGTGGCGGGAAATCTGAAAATGGCTTCTAGACGTACTAGAGGTAAGAAAAATATTTATTTTTATTCTTTAAACATTTTCTTTTACATTTTGTGTTAAATTTATATAAAGTTTAGAGTATCGTGACTATATAAACATGAATTAATACACATTATTTATATTTATTTGTGTTATTAACGATGTTCAAACAGAAGGTACACAATTGGGTACCTCGGGTCTCGAATGCTAAAAAAATTGTTATTTTATTTTTTTAGTTCGTTATCTCACAGAAGAGGAAATTCAATCTCTTCCTGCGCAAAGTGTTAGAGAATTATCAGATACTGATGATCCTGATTTCCTTAAGAATTTCGAACCTGAAAGTAAAGGCTGTGCACAATGGACAAGAAATAATTACTCTTGCAAAGGTACTACCTACTGCTCCAAACCAGAAAGGAAAAAGAGAAAAAGATCTGCCTCGGAAAAAATGTTTGCCCACTGATGAGCAGATGATCCCATTTTGTGATCGTTGGGCAATGAGACAATATGTCCCATCAAAGCCTAACCCTATAGGACTGAAAAATTTATACTCACTACACAGGATGGGTTAGTTTTGGATTTTGTTATCTATACGAGTGCAGATACAGTGGCAACAGATGAAAAAGTATCTTATGGTTTAGGAGGAGCTATAGTAAAGCATTTAGTTAGTACAGTGCCAGAAACATCAATTTTTCATCTATTTACTGACAGGTTTTTCACAAGTATACCAATTCTTGATTACCTTAGTGCCAGAATTTTTTTTTTGACTGGTACCGTAATGAGTAAACGAACTGATGGTACTGCAGCTAATTTTCCACAAGATCGACATATGGAAAGAGGCTCTTTTAAATTCCGAACTCGTGAAGATGGAAAAGCCTGTTTCATCAAATGGAAGGACAATAAGTCGGGATATATGTTGTCCAGTGCATTTTGCATCAACCCTGAAGGAATTTGCAAGAAATGGAGCAAGGAAGCAAATAGGAAGATATATTAGGAAGATATATTTCAAGCAACCTGCTGCTGTAAAAGCATATAATACTTATATGGGTGAAGTAGATCTAATGGATAGATTTTTTTCATACTATCTCATTTGAACACGCCCCATAAAATGGCCAATGTGTATTTTTGCACATTTCCTTGACATGACAACGTGTAATGCATGGATACTCTACACACGCCATTGCAAACACAGTCAGGCGCTAAGAAAAGACGATCTATAATTGATACACATCAAACTTGTAATTGCAGAATGTTTAATTCTTAAAGAAACCTCGAAATTATTAGAAGAAGGCAGATCAGCCAAAAATATGTCCAAAAAGTAATCTCCACACCAGGCAATCATATTAGGTACGACAAAATGGGGCATTTCCCAGTGCAGTCCAAATTGAAAAATCAGAAGAAATGCCATAATCCAGGCTGTAAAGGAAAATCCAGAGTTAGATGCATTAAATACAATCTATTTTTGAGCTTGCAAAACAGAAACTGCTTCTTAGAATTCCATGAGAAGTAACTGATTTTTGTCTGCATTTAAACCCAAGGTACCCATTTGGGTACCACTTAATTAACATAATTAAAAACTTTGAATTGACATTTTTTGTTTATATTTATTTTACTTAATGTTATTTATGCTAGATAAAGTTTGAAATTGTGAATAAAGTGCATTAATTTAGGCTCGGGTCTCTAGAGGTTATATTCCAAAGAAAGGGAAGAATGTTCTTCTTTATTCCTCTTTGCACAGTGATAAAAAGATACATGAAGATTCTGGCGTTATCTCTAAACCAGAAATTATTACTTTTTTATAATCTCAGTAAGGGTGGTGATGACGTAGTCGACGAGCTCAAAGGTGAGTACTCTGTTTCGAACATAAGACGCAGATGTCCATTGACATTATTTCTTTCGATCATGAACATTTGTGGTATCAACAGCCAAATTATATATACTGCAAATACAAACAATACGATGGCTAGACGAGGTTTCATGAATGAATTTGCATTGGAACTCACGAAACCTCACCTGATGATCTGTTATTTAGTTCCAAACTTGTCAACCGCATTGCGAAGTGCAACAAGCCCAATAATAGGACTTAAAGGCTCCTCAAGTATCAAACGAAGTGTTGAAACCTCCGGATATTGTGCATTCTGTCCTCTAAGAAAAAATAGGAAGTCAAAAAAGGGTTGTGTTACCTGAGCGAGACCTATTTGTACCGAACATTCAACTTACGTATGCCCCGAATGCTGTGTTAATAAATACTTCTAGTATAATATTTTATTTACCAGGTCCATGTCGTCTAATTTATAAGACTTGCAGTTGATGTTCTAATAAAGTATAAATAATATGCTTTTTATACATTTGATTCATAAAGTAGGTATGTTTTTTATTTCACTTTCGCTATTAATTTTCCTGAATAATAGCTGTAGAAAATTATTTTAATTGTAGTTTGCTTGTTCGTGATTGCTAAATATTAATATAATTCCTTGAAAAGAGACAATTTTGGAATATTTTTGTTGAGTACACAACTTAAAACAGTGGAAATGGGTAGTGTGAGAAAACTCTCACGCGCGACCACTGGCGTTACTCAAATTGGTGCGACCAACGACGGGTTAAGGCACTCTTTTGATCTTCTAAGAAAAGCCTGATTTCGGGACTTTTGGTCAGTTCGTGAAATTTATACGACGAATAGATGAACCAACGGTCAGATCAGTAGAGTTATCTTTTAAACCTTACAGGGTATATTTTCAATCTGAACACTGACATCTGAGTAATAAATTTTATTATGAATATTTCTCGATTTATATTTTTTTAATGGAAAAGAAACATTTAGAAACTAAATCTGATTTGCTAAAATTTCAATTACGTTGGATTTTAATATATTTCTGTACACAGGCGAAATTTCTTTGTTATGTAGGAATATCCCAACAAATTTTAATACATTTTGAAGGATGAAGAAAGTAAGTTTAGAAAAACAAAATATTTTTATTTATTAAGTTTTAACTTGCAAGAACCCCAAACATTGCATTTTACTCAAATGCAGAAAAAAATTTATAAACATTAAACACTTCCTGAATATTAGTTTCTAGAACGACAAATGATTTTTAATATGGGTCTTCCTTTAAAGTTTCTTTCCTTTAAGTGTCTTTCCTTTAAAGTTTTGTTCGTGAAATGGCTTATCCTAATAATCAAATATATAAATGTTTTTATAATTTACAAAATCAATGCATCCATTTTTGATTTTCAGTTAAAATTTTAAATTGAATAAATTTTTTTTACAAATACCAACATCAAAAATATTAAGTATTTCGAATTTTGAACATATATATGTTTTGCAAAAATAAAATGTCCAGGCCACCTCTCACCCAGTCCACTGATATTCTCCGGGTAAAAGAGCTTCTATATTAAAAAATACCTGAAGAAATCCAAAATTCCCCTCAAAAATTTGTTTTACTGGAATTAAGAAATATTCCACTTGTTGTACAATTGTTGACGAAAAGCACTTTCAACCAACCGGGCATTTCACGCTTTAACAAACACATGAAGTAATATGAAATAACGAACCCCTTTGACTAAAAGTAAATGAACTCTATAGCGTACTCTACGGAATTCATTTGTTTATTTTATTCATTGTTCGATTAGTCTCAGGTTTTAACACTCAATATAAATTTATGTACAATAACTATAAAATTCCTTATTTATTCATATTTAAGATTTGCTAAAACCGTATGATATGTTTCAAGCTTCCTAGGAAAAAATATTCTTCTTATTCTGAATGCATTGCCAAACGTGTGTTCGAGTTTTAATACTTCACGCTTCACTTTTATTCCTTACTGAAAGTGTAATGTAGTACATAAACAAACTTATAAATTCGTGATCGCTCATTTAGATACCATAGAATTCTACTGTTGCTAGACACCTTTATAGTGTCTCTGAAGACATTTCTTTTTATACTATACAAATCTCAAATATTCCCTAATTTTAATCCAATTTAGTTCAATTGAAAATTTTCCCCAAAATGAACATTCCCAATGGTAAAAAGTAGAATCAAAATAAAATACAATAGTATAAAAAATTACAAACTCTTTCCACTGATAATCTTTATAAGACGGGATTCAGTTATGGAATGCTCCTTTTTTTTTGTAAAAAAGTAAAGATGTATTTATTTTTCTCCTCATTTTACCCATGAACTGCCAATAATCATATAAGAACAGTCTTTATTTCGTCAAATATGTATACAAATTTTTCATTTTAGCTAATCTGTTTCAGAATTGACCAGGAACACATCTTTAGTCAGGTTTCAATTTACTTCCTTTTATATTTCTTATTCAAAAATATCAATCAAGTATATTCTAGTTTAAAAATGCTAAAAATATGTTTTATTTGTAAGGTCGTGGCATTCCAAACATGTGAACTATGATTCAAAATAAATTACTAGAAATGAGTGTTATGGCTGGAATACTTCTGGGCTGTTCTCATTTACCATGTAGAAGTACTATAATGTTGATGGATATTTCAATGAATGTGCCATCAGGTCGTATCTTTGAATTATTGAATAATTACAATGTAATACCGGAAGCATGCCTGTATGCGTGAAGCTTTTTCAAAATAATCAGCCTTTCGTAATCCAAAGTCCCTACAATTTTTCAATATCCTTTTCCTGAACAAATTTTATTTAATAAAATTTAATTTTTTTAATATTATTTAATTTTTTTAATATTCAGAGATTCAATAAACTCATACGTTGCAGAAGTTTTTATTTATCGCATTAAAAGAAAATTTCCTTGAATTAGAATGCATAAGGATATTGCTCTAAAATTATATAAAATTCTTTCAAAATATTTTATTCACAAAAAGCACACAGTTCTCATATTCCTGATGACATAGGAGTGTTGACTGAAAAAAGATGCTACTTGATATATTTAGGGCGGATCTTTATTTCAGTTGATTCCATAGACTCATCGTTGCCTTTCCAATGATACCAGTTTACTCCGTCAGCCACACTCGCATGTTTTCCCCTGAGGTACAGTCCATTGAGATTGGAATAATGACATTCATTATACCACCATGCTCCTTTATATTTCTGAGCACAACTGCTATCCTTACTCAAGTCATTATCTTGGTCATTCGTCGAAAATTTCATTTTATGATGGTACGACAAAGAGTCACCTGAAAAGGAAAAAATATATTAAATTTTAAAGATTTAAAAAACAATAGTTATGATATTATATAGTTTGGATAAAAACTTTTGTGTAACGATTTACAACAACAAAACTATCAACAAGAAAAAAAGTATATTTATTCCATTAACCTTGCTTTTAATTTCAAGCGATTGCATCTTTTGATGAAAAAGATGTAGGTACTATGATTATGAAAACAATAGTGGAAACCAACAGAAAAATGTAAACAAAGTGCTAGAATAAAAAAAATACATGCTTTCAACCTCGATTACAGAGTCACCTGATTTGTGCGATAATACTGATATTTTATGTATTATATTTCTGCATTAGGTGATTGAGAAAAAAAATGAGAACTTTTTACTGCAACAATATTATTCTAAAAGAAGAAAAGTCAAACACTCCATTTTCATAAATAAAGGATTTTCCTAATTTACAAAATAGACTCAAGAGATAAAATAGTTTTAAAATAAGAAGAAAATTTGAAGTCTTAAAAAATTACTATAAATCTTTAACACTTGATAATCCAAAGCTAGCATAAAATTATTTACTGGATTTTCTTTTGGAAAAAAACTTAAAAATTAAAATTAGTGAAGATGGTAAAAAAGCTGAAAAAAATGTCCCCACATATAGATGTAATATGAGGGGGAATTTAAAAAAAACGTTCTGAGGGTACACAGTTTTTTGGGACTGTCTAAATCATTGGTTCTGAATATCTGTCTACATCAAGAGTTAGGAAGCAATAGGGTAGAATCTATTTTCCTAGTGTTACATACAACAATTATTCGTAGTGTAATTTACATTTCAAATTTTTTAAATGGTTTTATTCGAATTAATAATAAATTTTCTTTTATTGTTTTTCCAAATTATACAATTATGGCATACACTGACGTTGTTGAAGTTCCTAAGATATTAGTTAAAGGATGATTTTAAAATAAGAATTGTAAATTTTCTTATCATCCTTAATGTAAAACATAACGCATCTTTAACTTGAAACTGAAATAACGGATATTCGGCATGCAGCTAATTTTAATTTTGGATATTTTCATTCTCGTCGAAATTTGTGGAACCAGTGGATAACATATAGAGCCGCACACACTTTAGGAAACACAATTTGGACCTCCCCTGGTATATAACAACATATATTAAAAAATATTAAAATTTCATCATTAGAATTAAAAATTTACTACCTCACTTGAAAAAAAAACTTTTTACTGAATAATACTTGGTTATATGTTTCAGTAGGTTTCTAAGGACAGTTACTTAATTCATAATATATTTTAAGAAGAGAAACTTTTGCTAACTTAAGTAATGGAATTTTCTGTTTTAGTAAACTGCAGAATAAGATTTTGATAATTTCTTTCATGGTAAATGAACTGTAATATATATATATATATATATATATATATATATATATATATATATATATATATATATATATATATATATATATATATATATATATATATATAACCGAAATATTGTGTAATGATTCTTATCAACCTTAAAATTTAAAATATAGAGGAAAAAAGTACATTACTGTTCTAGAATAAAAAAGTAATGCAAGTAATAAAAGTAACAGTGTTAGATCTTGCGAGTTTGTTTCATATAAAAGTTTTTAGCGGTTATAAAATCTCTGTACATAATTTTTATTTTGAGTATTTCTTTAAGTTTGTTACTTGTGTACTGTTCGGGTCAATATGACACGATGCAAAACTTCAATGATATTCCTTTACTCTTACATCCTGATAAAATATTTTCCTGCTACAAATTCGATTTCCTTATTCATGTTAAATTTAGTGAGTCCTTAAGATGTTATATTTAGTTCTGTTGAAAATGAGATAATAAAAATGACTAATATTGGGGGACTAAACTTTTATGGGGAGAAGTGGAAAAAAGTAAATGATGTCCCCTTCTGAGCGTATATTGGGTTATATTCTTGGCTGGAAAATACAAGCAACATGGCGAATCGACAAAAAGCTTATGGCATGCAGAATAGGGGAGGGGGTGTAAATATAAATAAATAAATTTTATTTCCGGAACGCTTTAGTGCGGAAATGTTGCCTATTGTAATACGAAGAAAAACGGCATCAAAAATTAAAATCGGTTAATATCTTCTGTTTGCGCATCGTCCTTAAATTTTGTAAAAAATTTCAAAAATTGCGATATTTTTTTCATTTTTTTGTAAGTTAAAATTTAAAAAAACACGCTTTTGTTTGTTATACTTGATTTATGGTTTAAATGACCTAAATAAATTAAATTATGATCATAAATCTAAATTTTTCCGTTCGCGCAACGTCTTTGAAAAAACAGAAATGTAACAATTTTTCGCAATTTTAACTGTGTAACTGTTCGCTCGATTTGCTAGAAAAAAAGGAGCCAGTACTCACTACGCGTAGATGGTTGCACGTCGAGTACAACTCACACCCTACCCAATCAACCATTAAATTGTTACATGTTGTATTGATATTATATTTATGTCTATTTACAAAGATTTTCCATAGCGTAGGATTTTTTCGCTTAATTAGTTTTTTAATTTTTTTTCTTTTTTATATCTATACACATTAAAAGTCTGATTTTGTGGAGAAATGAGGCATAACAGATCTATACTTCAGTGTTGCTCGGATATTGCTCATTCTAGCTTCATGTCCATATAATTTATTCGAGGCCTCTATCACAATTTTGACGCACCTCTCCTTATCCTGGGTGTAACAAGGAAACTTTAGCATTTCTCTGTTGGGCGTAGTGTCAGAATTAATGAATGATTTATTATGATCTTCACGTAGGTTCAGCAGTATTGGGGTAGGATACATCACAGAAAAATTCCAATTAATAATTTCAATGTAATCGGAAGCTTGAAAGTTTATCTTTGGTGGCACGAAACTTCTAACAGTCTTCTTCTTTGGGACGATATGTCTTGCGTTTAAGATCCTTCTGTAACCAAGCTCCCGAATATGTTATCTTACATCAACAAGCATTGTCAACAGAACATTCTCTGATTGCGCAAAGAATGCATTCTGTGGAATTACTGGATCGACAACTTGACGTAATTCTTCGGATAAATACCGTGATTTTTGGATTGCTTGAAAGAAAAGTTTTGGTCCATCAGTAAAATATTTTCTCTTTTTTATGGCAATCCACTTAGGCATATATGATTTCAAGATGAAGCTAAATATTTCTTTTAAGTTTTCGGATAGATCTGATGATTTAATATACAATCTAAGGACTCGGTTGGCCGCAGTTAGTCATTTGGAATGCGACAAAGAACTAGAGACCATATTTTCCAAGTCTTCTGGACATTGTCCCAAGGGGATTTCATTTTAAATGTCCAGCAAATACTGTTGGTTTTTCTCAACAAATTCCTGTCTGTATCCGGAATCGGACTATCTATGGGTTCATAATCAACCACAGGGAGTTTTCCGCAGCAAGTGAGCTGTTGCTCGATTGTTCCACTAAAAGAATTAGCTACTGCATTTTGACCGTCAACATGTTGGAAATTGTGGTGAAAAGGAAACTCATTAGAATGCAGGAGGCATATACTCCCCTGTAGCGGGCGTCCTACTTCATTTTCTAGTCGTGGATGACACCGTTCTTCCATCCAGTATTGGTTACAATGTCATCATATCCTCCTACATCTAGTTTTTCTAGTGATATTGATTCTTCAGAGAAACGAGAAATAATGCTTTGAGTTATATCTTTTAATGAACTCGAGGAAGGAGATACATGCCCAATAAAAGTTGATTCAAGTTCCTGGATAAAATAATAGTGTTCTTCTTTCACATTCCTGTGAAATTGCTTGGCATTTAATTTTTCGACGAACAAAGAGTCATCTCAAAGAAAAGATCGTCAAAGAAAAGACCTCAATTTTCCATAGGAGGTGTGGATTGACTTTTAAAAACCGTCCTATCACGACTCTTGTCTCTTCTTATTTTGCATTTATCACCCACATAGGAAGAAACGATGTAGGTTATCATCCCAACGTCTCGCAGAACACTTAACGCTATTAAAGCTCTTGCCCGATCAGAAACTCTGAACCGATCACTGTTTAGCGCTGTTACGCTAATTCTAATCTGCCATTGGGTCTTTTCAGTCGATGTACTTGGTTTGCATCCATCTTCCTCATACTCCGAGTCTTCAATATAACTGTGTTTTTGTTCATCAATTTCCGAGTACTGTCCTATTTTAGGAACTTCTTGGCCATTCAGTACTCGCTGCAGATCGCGAGCTTTCCGCTCGGCCTTCTCATTTAACTATTTAGCGGCATAGTAGGGATGGACCACGGTAGTTCAAACCATTCCAACCTATTTCAAGGGAGTTCTGGTTCGAATTTGTCTAGGAAAACGAACTTAGAATTGCGCAGTGAAAATTGTAAAATATTGATTAATTTCTGTTTTTCTAAAACGTTGCTCTAACAGAAAAAAAATAGATTATTGATCAGAATTTAATTTATTTAAGTTATTAAAACTATAAAACAAGGATAAAAACTATAGCATGTTTATTTTAAAAGTTTTAACTAAGAGAAAAAAAATTACAAAAATATCGTGATTTTTGCCCTTTTTCATAAATTTGGAAGTACGAACGAAAGATGTTAACCGATTTTAAATTTTTTTATGCAGTTTTTCTTCTTAATACAATAGGCAACTTTTCCGCACTAAAGCATTAGGGCCAAAAAAAATATTTATTTTTTTCGACCAACCCTAATGCAGAATCTGGCCTTAAGTATAATACTACATGCGACAATGTCCCTTGAGATTTTTTGTACAATAAGTCATGTGCTGCGTTTTGATAATAGATCCAAGGGTAAAGAAAGAAGACTTATTGACAAACTAACATCTGCGTTTGAAATGCGAGAAAAATGTTTAGAAGTGCTTTCCAAATTATATTATTCATATGAAAATGTCACTGTGGAGGAACTGTTAGGGGCCTTTTGAGGTAGAGTACCATTCAAACAATATAAATCCAGCAAATCAGCCATGTTTTGGATAAAGATATGGATACTATGTCATAGCAAAAAAAATATGTACTGAAACCATAAATTTAATCAGTAAAACAACCTGGAGAGATGCCTGAGAAAAATCAGAGAATGAGGGTAGTATGTGATCGTAAATGAAATTAGGGGGCACAACCTTACTTGTGATAATTTCTTTACATCATAGAACTTGGGAAAATTTCTTTCGAAGCGAAAAATGACGATGCTTGATGCAGTACGAAAAAAAAAAAGGAAAAAAAAAACAGCTACCCCAACAAATGACTAACAAAGAAGTGCATATATCATCTTTGTACGTCACAGAGTCTACAACCGTATTTAACTATGTTTAAAAAATAATAAAAATGTGGTACTAATGCGTACTCTACATTTTGACAATATATGTTCCAGGGCAGACAAGAAACCCCCAACTAATCTTAGATTACAGCGGCACCAAAGGAGCGGTGGATAATCATGACCACCTTATAAACACTTAATATCTATATATCGCTTACTCCTTTCAACGACGTTATATCACAAGAAACAAGATTTTTCAGGAGTGATTTAAAAGTACATTGAAGTGTCTTTCAAATAAATTTGAATTCTGCTCTTTAGCGGCAAATATTGAGCGGTGACATATGACAGTATACTACTCATTCAGGGCATTCTGAAAACAAGCATAACTAAACATTGCCAATTTTTAATATCTGACTTTGTTGAAAGGAGTGAGCAATTTTTCAATCTTTGATAAACCACCACATAGTTTATATCATGAACAATATCAGTTTCAGTTTAAATTGTAATGATAGTGTCTTTTTATCTAACATTTACTTATATAAATATATGAATAATTCTTGGACCTTCATGTTATAAAATGTATAGTGTACCGAAATAAATTTCTATGTCAAATATAATGAGAATTTTAATTTAAAATTACAAAACCTAGAAAGGATCATGATTATTAGGGAATCGGCTCAAGAAATAAATTTATAACTACAAAATTTCTAATAATTAGAGACCGAGTCATACTGATCAAAACGGTAGATTGGTAAAGAAATACGAACAGAATACCAAGGTTAAGTAAATTTTTCTCCTCTAAATACTTGATATTCCTTTTTATTAGGTAGTTTTGCCATAAATGATAACAACGAGTCGATAAGTAAAAGTTGCCACTTTATAACATGGAAAAACTTTACGATGGTAAAATCCAAATGACTAGAAAAACCTGTAAAATAGACAAGGAAAGGGAGCATAGTAAACAATTCACGAACCTAGAATGTAAAAAAAATATTCTAATTGCAAAAAGAAATTTAATGTGTATTATTAGAAATTAAAAATAAAAATTGAAAAAAAGAAAGAATATACGTAAATAAATAATTCAAAAGTTCAATCATTTATTCATAATAGAACTAAAGAAACTCATATCTAAAAAAAAAATATATGTAGCCAGAAGTTTCTTTAAGAAAATCGTACATCTATCCTTTATAGAACAGAAAAATTTTCACCAGGGAATAAAAAAGCACTGAAATTTTAGAGCAAAGAAAATGACTCTTACCTGCGTCTCCCGTAAAGTTACCGACGTGCAGCGTGTACTTGTGATTTCCATCGCCAATCCGGAACGTACTGTATTCGGCGTATCTAGTATTATTCTCCACATCTTTCAAGTCAAACCTCGCGGAATAATTCTTTTGGTTGGTCAAGGCATATATATTATCATTTCCTAAACAAGGGAGGAAAATAATGAAAAGTTGGAAGTTTAAAAAAAATCGAATTGTTTTCAGCACCAGACGAATAAATAATATCTCGAATTGGTAAGTTCGGCTTCGATATATCAACGTTGTTTCCCATTAAAAAAAAATATTAGAAATTTCTATGAACAAATTGTAATTTAATCTGAATTATTTAACATCAGAATATGGAAAGGTGTAGAAATCTGCTACCATAATTTAAAATACTATAAAATAGTCCTTATTCAAAAAAATTCTTACGCGCGATTGGACACTTCCTCCACCATAAGCAAAAATTTGTGTGACTTACTTATATTACCCAAAAAATTAATCCAATGCGATTTGAAATTATTTATCATTCTATTATTCTATCTAACGACCTTTAAGATATACATAAGATTCGATTAACAAGAATCGAAATTTTAGTGAATGAATTAAAGAAGCTGCTTGTGATATGCTAATTTCGGCATACGCTCTTAGTATAAATACCATGCAGCTTGATTAAAAGGGGTTGTTAAAGTTGATAGATAAGCGAGAGGGAGCTACGAGTTAAGCAGCCCCAGGTATTAACCGGCGCTTGTCCTTAGCAGGCCCAAAGTTTACGTGGCAGAACTGCTGGTTTGACTCTCTGCTGGTTTGTGAGTATTTGCAAAAAGGTATTTCTATTGAATGTTAATATATATTCCGTACAAGTAGTACGTATGCTTATTGCTGTAAAAGCAAATTCTATATGTCCAACGAATTCAATAAACATTGTTTCATGTATAAACTGTGTTTGTATCAAATTCATTTAGAGTGCCACTTCAAATTATATACATCGAAGTCTGGGTAGAAGTGAGCTATACTCTACAGTGGCGCCCGAAAGTTTATATATACCCTGGTTGTTCTCGATACATTTATAACGAACAACATATGTGAATTTTGAACTTTATACTGTGGTTTACTCTGATATTGATAAAACTAAAATGTGAAAGTATCTTGTTATTATACTTATATACAATTTGAAAATGAGTGTTGTAGAACAAAACCCCGCTGGAAATTTTCATCGGGTAATTATGGTTCACAATTTGCGACATTCGAAGCCACATTCAATGGCGGCCCCTGAAGCCAATTACTAAAGAAAATTGAGCATTTCTTTCAGCAACAATGCACCCCAGAGGGGGAGAAACTTAAAATTGCTCTAGTCGCTTTAAGAGGTACTGCATATCAGTGGTACACGTGTATGCAAAGCAGTAATCTGATTTTTGACTATTTGTCATTCAAGCAACAGGTTCTTAGCGTTTTTCCAAAGACCTTTAATCAAAGTCAAATTGAAGCGGACATTTATTCGCTAAGGCAACGTGAAGGTCAGTTTGCGTTAGATTTTGCTATGGAAAAGATTTTCAAGTGTGAGGAATATCTAGAAGGGTTAACGGAAAACGTAATCTTAAAAATAGTTGTCCATCGTTTGAAGCCAAGTGTTCAAGATTTTTTAGACAATCAAAATATTACAAGCGTGGTTACCCTCCATCAAGCTTTAGATAAACATGACAATAGGCATTTCTTCGCTACCCCTGACCCTCACTCAGGTACGGGAAGTTTTATTAACCCCGTCAAAATTTTTCGCGAGTTTCAAACCAACAGCGAAACCATTATCGCGGGCGAAATAATAGAAAGCTTAAGGCGTTACAATGAAATTAGTGCACTTAAAGTAAATAATATGCAAGCACCTTACGTGCATTGCAAGTTCTTTCACATGATATGGTTCAACCTGTTGAAACTGTGTGGTCAAATGTATTAACTTTTCCGAGCCGTAATCATTATTTTGAGAATAGTAAAAGTCGGGGTATTTTTGTGGCTTATAAAGAAAGTGAGCCTAGCTGGAATAATGCGGTAATTCCAGTGCAAATTTCTGAAAATAGTGCCGAAACTAATGCTAGTGGTTTAGAAAATAAATCTTCTGATACTTGCATTAATGTTATACCTCATATTATAGATGATATTGACACATCTGTTAATGAAGGAAATTTAGTAGATGACGAAGTATGGGTTACGGAAGTTAGTGAAAACTTATTAGTGGACGATAATAAACATGGTTTAAACGATAGTAGGAACTCGCTAGTTAATGATGATATTATTTCAAGTTCCGAGCCGAATGAGGATTGTGTAGGCCAGGTTGATAATATGGTCTTAAATAAAGTACATGAAAACCAGACTGAGAATCAGGATGAAAAGTTGACACACAGTTATACTGTAAGTAGTTTA
Organism: Dolomedes plantarius; assembly: GCA_907164885.2. Lineage (NCBI taxonomy): Eukaryota > Metazoa > Arthropoda > Arachnida > Araneae > Dolomedidae > Dolomedes > Dolomedes plantarius. Next base: position 52,284,688 of record OU015502.1, on the reverse strand, counting down.
GCTGATGCTTCGGAAGTTATAGACGTAGTTTGCATTAAAACGCACCATTACGAAAAGCTTAATCTTCCAAAAACTGAAGCTGTGTTACAGAATTTAAATGACAGCGATTCTGAAGAAGGTTGTTTTAAAGAGACTTTTTCATCAAAAGAGGATAAAACTAAAGTTAAGGAGGATAAAAAATGTGAAAATGCGCCTTCAGTTTCCAGCATTAAAATTGATAATACTGAAGTAATTAAGGCGGTAAACAAGCACAAATACAAAAAGCAGAGTCAGTTTGTTGAAAAACATGAAACAAGAAGCG
>OU015502.1:52196887-52279387 GCA_907164885.2 Dolomedes plantarius | reverse complement strand
ATTTTTTTCTCCCTTTTTATGATAATAAATGCCTCTTTTTTTGTTGCAATCATTTAAATCCACCCATGATTCATCTATTGTGACAATCGTTTTCCCTTTTTCTTTGGATAAGTGTTTCTCGTATAGAATTCTGCAGCGTTCCTGCGTTCAGCGATATGATTTGGAAGAAGACGATGCACATTGCGTTTTTTCGCTTTCTTAAGATTTAAATCAACGTTTATCATTTTTTTTACAGTGGACCCCGGCATTTTAATGATTTTGCAACTGTCGTTTGACTAGGGGGATTTTCTTTTAACATTAAACAAAGTACCTTTGCAATAGTCGAAGATGTCCGTTTTTTCCTTGGATACATGTTTGGAATTTTTGTCGCACTTGAGGCTCCAATTTGACGTTTTTTATTCCTTTCTTGTTGACGATATTACGTATCGTGCTTTAGATATCACAAAACCATGACACTCACATCGTTTTTGGATAACAGAGTATGCATATTTCTCTTCGGAAAGAGCATAAATATAGCCATCGAACCACTGCTTTGTTAAAAACGCCATTTTGAATAAAAACAAAACTTTCAATCCGCAGACGATAATTTTTACTTATAAAAACATAGTACAATTGCAATTATTTCTTTTGCAGCAAACGATTTTTTATTACCGCTTACCAAAATCGTCTAAAAAATGTGCGAACAGCCTCTGTATTTAGATTAAATGCATGGAAATACAGGAAAAATGCATCACAAGATGAATGGTTAGGATCAAACTTTGACCAAACTAATCACGCTGGAGGTAATTCTATTTTCAGATTACGTTAAACTGACGAAAGCATTTGATATGACTTTTTTTCTAACTGCTTCTGTTTCAAGAAAAGAGAATGTTTTTGAAATGTAAAAGCTGATGACATCCTTTGACAAGATATTTTTCATGAGTTATGGATACTTCGGGGTATTAAATGTCTACACTTTTGCGTTGTACGTACTTGGGTTAAAATATTACTACACTTACAGAAATGACAGAGAAATAATTAAATAATCTCTTATCGTTACAAAAGAAATTGAATACTTACAGTCCATCCTCCTCCATTCGTTTGCATATCGCAATATACTTTGAGGGACTTCTCCATAGGCCATATCGTGTAAACACCACTTGTAGTGTAGCCCATTTCAAGCAATTCATTGCAGTCTAGCGCTCGACGAGTGATAGTTTTTTCATTAGTGACATTTTTTTCACAGCTTATACCTGAAAATGAGAAATTATGCAAAAGGTAATTGTTCTTGTTTGTATCATTTAAATTGCTACGTTCATGAGAGAGATTATTCCGTTTAAATTCTATGCAAGATTTTTAACAACAGGAACTAAAATAAACTCTAATAACAATAGTCAAATTAAATTTCAATTTTTCAGATAGCCTAAATTTTATATTTTTAAAGCATATTAAGGTGACTGCCTACGTTAAAAATGTCATTTTTTGACAATTTTGGTCAATTTAATTTTTTGCAAGAATCGTGTAATTAAATCGTTTCTCTGTTGAAAACAATTTTGATTTTAATTCTACATCAATTAGAAGCAGAATTATAGATATTTAAAGAATAAATCGTCTACTACAAAATTGAAGTGACAAACAACTTTAAATGCGTTTTTCTCAGAATTATGTTTTTTAGCACAAATCTCTCCTGTTATCATGATATCTGACATAATAATGCATATAATTTGATAAAAGTTACAGGAAATGTTTTCGATTCTATTGTTAATGAAATGATGTACAATAATTGATGTATAATAAATAGTTTTTTATTTGGGTTGTTTTTATAAGGAAAGGAATGAGGGATCGGGGAAAATTTTCACGTTGGAACATAAAATTGTTTGTATTATTTTTGCATTTTAAAATTTATCATAGATTGTTGGTCATTTTGAAGATAACTGCCATATGTATCAAGTGTGAGACGGAAATTAAAATAGTAGCATTAGAATTTTGTGCAAAGTGATAGGCATTTTAGCTAAATTTCATAATAAAATGCTTCAAATGGACCAATTTAAAAAAAAAAAGTATCGCATTTACAGTTCGTTTTTTGTTAATTTTTTAATTAAGTGCTATTTAACCATAAAAGACCAAAAATTCCTTTAAAAATTCATTTTTCTTTAAAAATTGGCTCCGAACATATGCAGTCACCTTAAATAGTAATTAAAATGAGTGTAGATTACCTACAGTTGCATATGCATCTCTCTTGTTTAAATCCATTTGAAGCAATAATATTTAATTCACGGTTTCTCAAGTGTTATTGTTTTGTACGAATAGTATTTAAAAATATTCATCGAGCGCAATTCGTCTTGTCTTAGGGAATAAAAATGGAAGAAAAAACGACAGTATATATTTATTTTTAATGATATTTTATTCTTTAGAGATCTTTTCCTTTTTCGGTGTAAAATATCAGAATTTTTTAATTTTGTCCATTCAAGATTACGCGTTTCTTGGTTTCTTTTTTAAGGCAGCGTTATACAGTTCGCCAAATTAATTTCCAATGAAGGGACAGCAGAATCACGTGTACGTCCTTAGTCGGGATTCGCTCGCCATCCCACTCTTTGGAGGTTCTCTATTTAACCATTAAACATTGTAGGTGATTTCTTGTACGTGTACGTGTATTTCATCATTTACGAAACACGGGCAGATATAATTATAATCTCGTAAAGTAACTTTAGTAAATTCAATAGCATTCCTATTCTTGGTTGTCACAATTATAATTTTTTCCCGTTTTGGGTCTTTTCGATTTTTATTGCTTGCATTTCTTTATATTAAAGTTCCATTCTTCATGATTACAATTTTAATGTTATATAAAAACAGAAAGTCTCCAGAATCGAGCTGGAAGTTATACTTTTTTGATTTACTATATGTAATGGTACACTTCAGTACAGCTCCATTAGATCGTACTAAACTATCCTTTTTTCTGATTTTACGACATTTCCATTTGAAATTTATGTGATCTTGTAACAGAGAAAGTTTTCCAACTTACTTGTAGGAATAGTAGACTTTGCTTCTTTAATCATTCCAACAGCTGTATCTAAATAGTATACGGCCATTTTCTCCTCGCAGGTATATGTCGCTGCGGAGTCTGCATAGCAAAACGAAATTAATGCCATTAGAAATAAGTAGCGTGTATTGGAATCAGAAAAGAAGGAGACAGCAGAAACACTTGTTCTAAATCTCCACCTGAAGAATTATTCCAGATTGCCCAGAAATCGTATTGAAGATTTGGTAAAGTGATATATTTTTGCATAACGCAATGCGCAGTGTAGAAATATCAGTCTATGTAGTGGGAACGACAAATTGTCATTAAATTCTATAGTTTGTAAAAAAGTTGTTAATTTTAGAATTAATTTTAGTTATTGAGACCATAAATTTTAGTATTTCACGTGAGCTATCGAAGAGAGTAACCAGTGACGACAGTAAACACATATATTTCCTTAGTCGGAGTTCGCATCGGGCACCCCCCTTAGGAATTTTTTATGCTAACCTTTAAGCAATGAAGGAAGTATTTTGATCAAGTATTTAATAATTTACGAAACACAAGCAGATATATTCATAAACGCGAACACAAATTTAACGATATTCGACGATATTCGTATCATTAGACTTAAAAATTGGAATTTTACCTTTGCTGCTATTCAACTTTCTATGAACTTAATCTTTGTAGAAATGTTTTCGGGAAAAATTTTGTAAACTTTTCACTGCCACAACGTAAATATGCACTTTATTTACTGGTACCTAAACTTTCTATTAAATCTGCTTTCTTCGTAAGTACGGTTTTACTGTGGCGTAAAAACACAAAGATTTGAGAATCGTGTTGGGCTCTAACCGTTTTCGATTTACTATATGTAATGCTAACGTCTGTACAGCTCCATTAGATCGTACTAAACTGTCCGTGATTCTTCTAGCTTTACGACATTTGCATGTTAACATTTGTGTAATCTTGTCAGGAGAAATATTCCAAACTTACCTGCAGGAAGAGTAGACTTTACTTTTTCAATCATGTCAACTGCTGTATCTAAATAGGAATTGGCAGTTTTCGTGTCACAGGTAGATGTCGCTTTGCAGAGTGTATGGCAAAGCGTAATGATTACTATTAGCACCAAGTAGCTGGTCCTGGAAACAGGACAGACATTTGACAGCGTTTAGAATGTTGCTAAAAGTATACTGATTATACATTCGTTTATCAAAACATCTATTCGGTGATGGGAGAAGATTTATATTTAGTCTCTATTTAAAAAAAATTTGTAATCTTCGATAAACGTAGTCTTTTATAGAAATAGATACACGTTGAGATTTTTTTCGAAATCCCAGGAATCATTGTATTCACTACCAAGTAAACAGACATATTATATATATATATATATATATATATATATATATATATATATATATATATATATATATATATATATATATATATATATATATATATATATATATATATATATATATATATATACATATATATATACATATACAAAAGTTAGAAATAATATATTAAATAACTGTACTCAATTAAAATACCATCAGGCGCTATGCTGCACTACATTAGTATTTCATATATTTCTATCATTAAAAAAAGTGTGAATCAGAAAACTAGTGGAATGCTAATCCAGGGAAACTACATCCAAATCCTGAAACTGAAGTTTCGAATGGCTGGGGGGAGTTGTGACCCCCCTACTCCGGTTAAACTAGTTTTGTGCCGCGGCAACACTCCCGGAAGCCCGAAACCTCAGTGCGACCTAGACTTTCGTCAAATATTATTAAAAAGTAAATCAATAATCAAAACAACATTTAAAACATCAAATCTCATAATACCCATTTAAACACATTGTTAGTGTAAATTTCAACTATTATTTTCATGTAAAATTATAACCAACCTACTGTGTTTCTCACATACCTGTATATTGCTACAATGTAAGGATGTTCCTTATTCAAATATCTTTTATACTGTATCCCAATCTCAAATAATTAACATACCGTTACGGTTAAAGAAAACGGTGTTTATATTCGGTTTTACTGATATTTAAAATTTTTTTTTATATTAGACATTAAAAAAGACTTAGGGAAACCCATCTCTAAAGCAAAATTTATAAATTGTTTAATTTTAAAATCCATATCTATATTATTAGTATTGAGACGTTTACATCTTGTTAAAAAATTAGTGATTACATTTCTTTTGATGTTTAGGTGTATGCATGTTGTCCATGACATAATACGATTTGGTTTAAAACTATAGTCATCTCGTTTATCATACATTTTTGTAATTATTGAGCCATTGCTAACTATAATACTTAAATCTAAAAAGTTCAAAAAACCTTCCTTATTGCACGAAGTTTCAACTAAATTTAAATTACTAGGGTAAAAACTAAAGTCCAATCCTGTGTTATTTACGAAGCATACCAAAATGTCATCAACATACCTAAAAAACTTAACTTCATTTAATAAACTTGTACCTGTTTCGTAATTATGTAAATAGATATCTGCAAGAATTGACGAGCATCCCCCTCCCATAGGGATACCATGTATCTGCTTATATATATCTCTTCCATTGTGTAAATAAGTTTCTTTTAAAACAAGTTGTATCAAAGATTTATATCGGTTATAAGTAATAAACTCTTGTATATCGTATCGTTCATATAGATTTAAAAAGATATTATGTAAGTCATCTAAGTTAATAGAGTTAAATAAATCCGAAAAGTCATAACTAGAAATTCCCACAATATCCTCCATGTAACTAATACTTTTTACCACTTCATAACAATTATTAACAATATATGTGCCTTCTTTTTAAATTTTTATCATAACGTTTTTGAGTAATTGTAAAAGACGGTTATTTGCAATAGTAAGATAAGTGTTACAGCCTATTGTTACGGCTCTAAATTTTATAGGCACCTTATGAATCTTGGGGATTAGTACTATGTATGGAAATTTAATTTTATTAATGCCTATTTTGAAACCTATACGTAGATATAACGCGTTTATTTTATTCTTAATTTCGTCAGTGGTTATTTCTATATTCTGATATACTGAAGTATCTCTGTAAATAGCAATTAATTTATTACAGTAAAAACGTTTACATAATAAAGCATAGTTGCTGGCCATTTTATCGACATAAGTTATAACATAACTATGCCTTAAATTAACGATACTGTTTTTTAAACTGTTTAAAGAAACACTAGGGTCGTGATGATTATATTTTTGTAAATATTTATTAATATATAATTGAAATAACTTTTTAATGTTAAAAACCCATTCTGCAAAAGTGGTTGTAGGGTGGCTATATTTTATTGCTAATTTATACACAAAAACATCTATATATCTGTCAAAAGTATTTACTACTCCAAATCTGGATCCTTCTACACGATAACTTGTGCCCTTATACATTATGAACTTCAACTTCTCATCTTTTACTATTTCGATGTTACCAGTGATGACATGTCCATAATTTTCGTTGTAATAAGGGGATGACGTGCTGCAATCACAAGATTCTGGCATATGTTTATATATATTTTTAGATATTTCGTTATAATTAAAAATCTTTCTGAGGTTTCGAGCACTGAGGTTTCGGACTTCCGGGAGTGTTGCCGCGGCACAAAACTAGTTTAACCGGAGTAGGGGGGTCACAACTCCCCCCAGCCATTCGAAACTTCAGTTTCAGGATTTGGATGTAGTTTCCCTGGATTAGCATTCCACTAGTTTTCTGATTCACACTTTTTTTAATGATAGAAATATATATATATATATATATATATATCTTTTATATTTTACATATCAGTTTCTGTTAAAATTGTCTTTAAATTTTTAATTACTATAGTTCCAATAGTAATGTAACTTATGTGCTTACATAATACTAAATATTTCGTATCGCTCAAAAATAAACTATAAAAAGTTGTTAATTTTTTTAATATGAACAAAAATTTTTTATTTGAATTACAGATAGTGGGATGTTTTGAGACAAATACTGAAAATAATTGAAAAATCAGTTTTACTTTCAGTATGTATTTTCAGTACATGATAACATCAATATACAAATAGTTAGATTAGATAATGTGAGTTATCATAATTTTTTTATACTAAGGTAATTTTTAAGTATAATAGTCTTACGTGAGAGTAAAGGGAAATTTATTCTCAATTACCTAACTACTAAGAATAAAATGTGGCTATGCTGACTTGATTCTTACAAGTAAAATCTCGCTTTAGATCAGTTAATTATCTATTTAGTTGTAACTTACAGTCAGATATTTTTAATAACATTTAGTATATTTTCATATATATATTGCTGATTCAAATCGTATGTACTCGAAGCTTCCTCTTATGTATTGTTAACCCCTCATCCGAATAAATCCTTACGTAACTTGCTTCGCCTGAAACTATCTCACATTCTGAAAGATACCCGTCCAGTGGCGACCCCTATTGATAGTTTATGCTATTAACAACCCTTCTTATATTTATGACGAACTTTCGTGAGTTAATAATTTTCGATTGTCAATTCCCCATTTTCCCAAACAACAGGACCCCTAAATTTTAGTTTTACGTTTTTTCCTTATATATATATATATAATATATATATATATATATATATATATATATATATATATATATATATATATATATATATATATATATATATATATATATATATATATATATATATATATATGTATGTATATGTATATATATATATATATATGTATGTATGTATATGTATATATATATATATATATATACATATACATATACATACATATATATATATATATATATATATATACATATATATATACATTTATATATATATATACATATATATATATATATATATATATATACATATATATATATATATATATATATATATATATATATATATATATATATATATATATATATATATATATATATATATATATATATATATATAGCAAGAAAGCCATTTAATATGCACAGTATAAATATGCTCCATAACAATTATATAATTGTAATCGATATTTATGAAGTGCATTTACGATGTAATTATTATATATACACTGTATACACAAAGCGACACACATTGATATATATATATGTATGGTGTCAAAAGAAGAAATCATTCGTTGTAAAAAACTTACATTTTAACGGTAAGATATTGATAGATTATTCTGAACATATATTTTGCTGATAGAATTATTATGTGTCATTATATTATTCTGAGATGACACAACTGTGTACAATGGGAAATATTCTGAATGAAATTTGCATCAAATGAATCTTCTATTCCTGTAGTCTTCAGTAAAATTTGGACCCAGCCAATGGTACTTAAATATATATTTTCCTTACGTGTAAGTGTGCTTGTTACAGCACACAGTCTTTGGGTACCGATGTTTATCAAATTTAATAACTTTTATATTCCAAACTCTTAAAATATGTCTCCCAGTTTATAACAATTCCTTCAAGCAGAATAAATTATAAAATTTCCACGTGATATGAATTAAATATCCAGTTGAATAGTTTCGAAATTTAATACACATTAAATTATACTACAAAATTTTACAGAGTTTGAAATATCTGGGATTCGAAACTTTAACTACATTCCGAAAAAAATATTTATTTAAACTTTAAAGATTGAAAACAACATTTCAAACAATATTTGAATCATGCTTATATATGTATATCATTGACATAAGAAAGATTAAATATTTTTAGATTTTTACTTACATTTTTCCGTGGCGGAAGGAAATCTGAAGAAATATGTGCAGCTCAGCAAATTAATTTGTTACTTTTCGTAAAAGCTTCTTTGAAACTGGGTGAATGAAATATGTCTGAAGAAAATTTAAAGTGATCTTGCTATCTGCTAATGGTCACGTGTTGTTCTATCTGGGAAGTAGTATCTGATAGATCGCTTCTTGACCCTTTGATCCCTGGACAAAAATTTCGTTCTTTAGAATGCTGGGAAAATCATTGATTATGAATAAGGAAGTTGAATATTAACTGTTTCTCAGAAACTGGTGGCATGACCGTGATAACAAGGCCATAAAAGCGATAAATATATATCACAGCATTCTGAAGACTGAATACATATACAACTTCAACAGGTCATATTCTGATACCATTTTAAAGAGAATTTATAAATGTAAGAGAGAAAAATGTTATGGGACCGAAAACCTAATTTTTTTAAATTAATTACAAGGGAGTTAATTATATTTCTAGATATATTTCCAAAATAATAATTGTCAGATTTTGTTCGCTTGTTATTTAAAACAGCATGAATGGTGCTGAGCTATGACTATTATAAAAATGTTTTTCAGTTTATGTCTATGGGAAGGAAACATATCTTGTCCCTCTTTCAGTCTATGAAAAAAAAATAAGATTGAAAATGAAATGTTTCAGAAATTATAAAAACACGAATACTTTTTATTTGGGAAAATATTAAGTCGCATATCATAATACTTAACCATACTTCACGGTATATATCATAATAAGTTTAACCTTCCGTCTACTAGACGGGTCCATTGGACCCGACAGCTATATTCAATGCAGGTTTTATCCAAAAAATTAGGGCTGAAAATTTTGCGATTACGTGCCTTTTCCTCCGTTTTTTACTCTATTTATATATTGTTGAAATTAAAATTTTGTTTGAAATATTTCACTTATTCATAATTTGTAACATTATTTACCGCACACATCCATTGGACTCGCTATTGGTAAAGACATAATATAATGGAATTTCTTCTGGGGTTGCCCTGAAAATATGAGTGGTGAAAATAAAACTTGACAGCAATCATTTGACAATAAAACTTTGCGATACATTTTTCTGTCAGTGTCGAGAAATTTTCCGAAATTTGAAGCAGCTCCTCCCCTGCACAAGTACCCCTGTCAAGAGTTAAAAGAAAGACACCTATGACTTTTCCATCGTCAGTGCCTGACTCACAGCCGTTCTACCATCCACATAGGCGAGGGAAAAAGACGCAAAGCGGACAGTTCGCCAAAAGGAAACGAAAGACCTCAGCCACCCAGCAAGAGCAGACGCCTCCTCCCAAGAGACTTCCTCTCAATCATGAAGCTGGACCAGTGCCACAGAAAACGCTCTACTCCAAGAAGGTTGCCCACACCGTCCACCAACCCTTTTGCAAGGATAGCAGCCATCCAAAAATAGTCTACCGAATGGACAGACTGGGGCTACAAAGTTGCTGCTTCCATGCTAAATATGTCTAGTATCAGTTTTCTTGCTCTATCCTATTCTCTTCAATAAAATCGAACCAAACTGGCTCGAAATCCCCAATTGTATATACTGTGCAAGTACATTGAGAGGAAAGGGTGAGGCACAGAAAAAAATGGTGTACTGCTTTATTGTAATTTTTTTTTGAAAAGGACAGTTAGTGGAAAGATCAAATACATAATGCACACATAAACTAACTAAACTAACTAAACTAACTAACTTCACAAACCATAACGCATGTTCACCTCAGCTGATTAAAAAAGCATTTCAAATAGAGAATTTTTCTAAAATTTTAGTAGACAAGTTTCTACTTGATATCCAGCCCACAGCGGAAAGAAGTATTGTCTATCTCGAATTCCGAAGGATACTACAGACGTTTTTGAAGATGCGAAATCTCTTAGAAAAATGCATGAAAAATTCAAGATAAAAGTCGTAAGAAAACACTTGGTATGTACCATGATGTTGGGTAGTTTGGAGTGGGTCTAACCATGACAGCATTAAATATACATTTTCTAACTGATGCAATATAAAGAAATTGAAGGATTTTCAAGCAAAAAAGCTCACAATATGATGCGATGGAAAATGAATATTTCATGCAATACAATTAATGGAGGTACCATATCGGCAGCATGTTACCTTACACGTACTAAATTTAGAATATTTAAAAACATGCAGAGATTTTATACAAATAATAAACCTTTCGTTATAAGACGAATTTACATTCCATCCTCCTCCATCCGTTTCATATACCGCAATAGACATGGAGTGACTTGTCCTCAAGCACAGAAGTTCACAATATCATGCTATTCAAAATGAATTTTTCATTCAATATGATTAATGCAGGTACCATGCCGGCAGCATGTTACATTCCACATACTTAATTTAGAATATTTAAAAATCTGCAGAGATTTTATACATATAAAAAAACCTCCGATATATGAAGAATTTACATTCCACCCTCCTCCATCCGTTTCACATACCGCAATAGATATGGTGAATTGTTCTGAAATATTCTACTTCCAAGCCATATTGTGCAATCTCCACTTTTATTGTATCCCATTTGCAGACACTCACTGGAATCTGAGGCTCTTTGAGGGAATGGTGAATATAAATATAAAAATTTGTTAACAACTTATACTAAAACGAAACATAATAAGAACAGTCGATAATAGTTCGTACATAACTGAGAGAAAGAATGATTATTTCGACAGGAAATTGTCTTATAATTTAGGTTATTTTTACTAATGCGGCAGGGAAATCGTGTTACGACCTTCGACCACTATACCACAATTTTTTTTCCTGTGTTAGGAACATCATATATGGGAAATAACAAATCGATCTCTGGTTCCACATTGAATGTGATCGAAATCTGACCCCCTTTAGATCCTACAATCCATACTCATGGATGTTTCAGCCAAAAGATTTAAGATGTCCATGCCCGGTGTCGCCCAAAGGACACTTAAAGGCACTTGTCGAGACTCCGTCCTTTCACCGTCAGATTCGAATTCCGACCCTCTAACCACGAGGTTGCCCAAAGCCGTACTAATTAAGATTAGTAAAGATTAAGACAGATCATATCGTGCACGTGCCACATATATTTTTATCCATTTGGGATGATTCTGCGCAGTTTGGGGTTATTATACCTATATTGATTCTGTAGTTTATTCCAGCAGGTGAGACTAGTTAAAATATATTTTGTGTTTTAGATTTTTTAAAAATTCATTTGTTTAATAAATACGTAATTTCATTGAAATAATACATATTTGTTAAAACGGACTTAAAGTAAAAAAGAATATGCTTAATTCTTAGTCGCTAAAAATTTCCATTTTTCATAAAGATCAAAATAATGCTTTAAACCGCCCATTTTTATGATAATTTAGAGGAGCATAAATTACACACAATTCTAATCATACACACTCCACTTTAATTTTAACTCATTTGAAGTAATTCACTACAATGTTAGGCACTGCGAGAGAGAATGCTTCGCATCAATACTCGTTTGAAATATTTATTTAAAAAATTGAATAAAAATGTATGAAAAATCGACTATTTATTTTATAGTTGATACTACTATACCCTTCGGAGAATTTTTGCGTATTTTAATTTATCGGGGCAGGTTGTAGATATTCGGCTATCCAGTGCCACGAACATTTTGGCCTTTTTATTTATTGGAGCAGTATCTCAGAATCACTTCCCGTTAGGAAACAGCACACATCAGTCCATGCCTTTGTCGGATTTCAAACCCGAGTCCGTTCCACGGTAGCTCTTGATACTAACCACAGGAGAATGTTGGTGGAATTCGTATGAGAGATTAATGATTAAATATCAAGAAGGACATTTTATCTTAATCTATTATGCTTATTTCAGGACATTCCTTAGAATTTGTTTTGTATCATATGTTTTTTTAAATAAGAATATTTTTCCATTTCGACACTTCAGCTGCTCATTCAAATTTTCTGTGTGTACTCTTTTTCGGAAAATTTTTTATCATATAAAATTCAATTTTTACTAACGTTAGCATAACTTGCTTTTAAAGAAGCTGCATTTATAGTGTAAGGCATTCGTCGAATGGTAGCGTATAGGTAACGACGATACAATACAGTAATATTAAATGAAATTATTTATTTACAGTGCGATGATTTCGATGAAATATTATGTACAACACTGTAGAGTACACACTCTAAATCGTACAGGAAACAAGTTTGAGGACAGGAACGAGTCCACAGGGAGTCGAGGAAGCTTTTGCCTCGAACGAGGACTTAATTTCGATCGACAAGGTGTCGAAAAACTTCGCTTCGCCTGAAGACTTAAAAAGAATCGTAAGCTACGACTTCAATGTCGTAGTATCGACCTCTAGATGCAGGTCTGGATGCTAACTAATCTTTTTAGTTCGTAGCGACCCTACTCGTAGCTCTAGCGCTGCGATCGCTCGATATTTAAAAGCGTTTTTATTGGGGCCTTTAAAGTGATATCACTTTTCAGAAGTTCGATTGGTGCTTAAGAGTCCTTCGTCACCACATCAGCTGGTTACTTTAGGTCACTTAATCTTCCCCGATCATCATCGATCAAGGGGTTGACCGAAACTAAATACTTTTGAACTTTACGTCCAAAATATCAGACCTACTGTCGCCTCGCCTCCAAGCGTGCATTGTTTGGGACGATTGCTTCTGGCGTTCGGGTGTCCGCTGTAATGCCTCTGGATTCTACGGTTGTCTCCTTTTGAGACGTGAATTGATTGAGAGGGTTTTACTATAAATTGTGAGACTCAATGATTCCTCACAATAGTTGCGATTTCCCATGGGTGTAAAATACCAAAGCTTACGTAACCAGGGTTTTAATTACTTTTTTCTATTTAGTCTAGGTCAGAGATAGCCATTTCAAAACTATCCGAGGGCCACTTTAGAAAAATATAAATGACAGCGGACCAACTATCATATCTGAACGAATTTTGTTGCATGCTGTCGGAAAAGCGAAATTGCCATCATGAAATATAAGATTAGCATACTGCTTTAAAATATTTTACTTTAAAATATATTTAACTATTTCAATTTAAATTATTTGAAATATACATAAATAAAGGGCCTTCAAAATGTACTGCATTATATTACTGGATAAATTGTAGGATTGAATTTTGAAAAAAATGTACGCTTAGGAAAACATTTACTTTAACATTTTCAGAATTTATATATGTTGTGAAAAAATGCGAAAATTACTAAACGCAATTTTGTAAAATCAAATATTTTTAAAACTAACAACAGAGTAGCAATTTTGGAACGCACATTTTTGAATACATTGCTTTTTAGAAGATAAATAATTTATTTCAAAAACAAAATAAAATCTCTTTTCTTAACAAATGAAATAAAATGTGGATCACTAAAATATATTCATATCACAATACAAAGAATAAAATCGGTTCCTTTAAAAACAAAAAGTAAAAGAAAAATCTAATGTGATATGCTTGCGGATATGCACTTGATGCAGGATGGACAGTAATATGAAGGATGTTTTCCTTGGACTGGATGCGTTACATGTTGGAAATGGTTTCTCTCACTTATGTGTTGTCGAACATGGAACAAGTAAGTGAAGAATTTCGTTTTAAAAAAATATATTCTATTTCAATTATTTTTGGGCTATGTGCTGGTAAAATCTCCTGCCGGGCTGGATGCGGCCCACGAACCACTTGTTCCCAATTCCTGCTACGGTTAAAGAAACATGTATTAAAAATAATTATTACCGGAATGTTCCATTAATTGGTCTGACCAAGCGTTTTTCAAATATTTAATTTTTCTAAATAATTTTTGTTATCATCTTAGGAATAGGATGCTTTTCAACAACTGGAAATAAATGGTTTTCATATCTTTCCTTTTATAGATGCGTTTTACGACTGATTTTGCAGTTTAAAAAAGTTTTAATGTAATAGCAATTGCTAAAAAGATATTTTCCCACCTATAACAACTTCAGTTCCCCATCCACTTCAGTTCCCAAGTAATGTCTAGCAGTTAATGTTTAATTTCTCTCATATATTGCAAAATATTCAACCGAAGTTGCAATATTACGAGAACCCAGGACATCTATTATTGGTTAAAGCCCACAACACAATGTTGAATATTTAACTATTCGGCTCTTTACCAAGAGGGGCGTGACCTTTTTTAATGTATCTATACTGTTAGGTCGGATGGAGGGGGATCAATCTATACTGTTGTATGTAGATTAATATCTGTGATGTAGAAGATTATGGGCTATTGATGCTTATGGGATGAAATCAGTCTCCTCTGTAAAAGGGAAATGAAGGGACTGATACAGTCTAAGTGGAAGCTGAAAGTCTTAATGATATCAGTACTGTTCAACGTTGATGAGGCATCAAATCTAAGTAGTAGAATTCTTGAAGTGTCCCGAAGATAAATTGGAGGAGATGGTGGTGAGGAAAAGAAGAGTTGCTATTTGTAAGTCTCTGTGGATGTAGAACCGACGCCTTTCTATATACGGCTGACTGCTTAATAATTGTCCCAAAACATCAGGAGATGTACAATGCTACAGATAAAGTTCTTTAAGGGACGAGAGACTACGGCACTACAAAAGTTCTACCTACGGTAGCAGGAGTCCCCTAGTTCGGGCGGCTGGAAAGTCGTGTCGATTACCAGATCGTATCACTCTGGTTGTCCGCAATAAACTTCAGGTATTCACTGTCAACGTTAGCATGAAAAGTTAATGAAGCTGGTAAGCAAGTAATCTTCCAAAACATTTAACATTTTTTAAAAAAATGTTTATTTTCTGTGCCAATCTTGGGTAACATGAAAAGATATTTACAACGAAAAAAAGGAGCTCGGAATTACATGAGCTGCAGCGAATAAAGAATGACCCGTCAGGTCCAGAGTCAGATGGTTATATATAACATGACATGATAAAAATAGCCCCCAATACAGTCGAAGCCAGGGCCAAGAACTGAAGGGGTGCTTAAACGTATACAATATTTTTTAAAGCTAAAACTTCTCTCTTAGTAAAATATGCCTGACTACCATTTCTTATCATCACTGGACAGGCCTGCAAAAACGCGGAAAACGAGGGTTACTATAGCTAGAAATGCGCCAATTAAACACTCTAACGGACACACGTGCACGGTGTATGCAATATTACCGTAACAACAACGCGAGCGCTTAATGGGCAACAAAAGAAACCCGGCCCTTCTGAAACCTCGCCAAGAGGAGGAAAAACTTAGAGCGCCGCGAAACTGAGGCCCGTCGTCGATGGTTTAGCCCCGATATTGCTAAGAATGCGCCTCTGCCCGATTGGTTGAACCAGCGGAGAAAGAATTTCTCCGAGAGTGCTTTCACGCCAAGCTGACGCCAAGTTCATTCGTAGGAAAAACTCTTTCGGACAAAGGGATAGGAGAGGACACACATTTATCTCCAACTTAAAACTGATTTTATGGTCCAATTTAGGGAGCAAACGTAACACGGCATGCGTGGACAAAAGCTAGTTGGATGTTCGCATGACACACCCTGCAATTACCAGCCATAAAAGTGCATTTTAATCAAACTTAACAAGGGAATCCTGAGACTAACACCTGGCTAAGCAAATTACGGTTGAAGCATTTACAGTTTAAGAGAAATGGGCAACGGCTAAATTCTCAAGAACACACATGTCGAAGGAACGGTATAGAAATTACACTATTTTATTTTAAGGGACAACTATTTAGAATTAGAGACTTTATATTAATTTAACGTGCGTTATGCGCCCAACCAAATTAATTATTTCTGGAACGAATTCCTCGTTACAGTCTCTTCAAAAATTCCTCATGTTTAATAGATTTCTAATGGATTTCTTCAATTCCGAGCTTAATCAAGTAATCAGTGCATTCCGAAATACTTAAATAAGCACTCTTTCTCAGTAATTGTCTACAATAAAATCTTGCGCCTACATTTATCAAATTCAATAGATTCTACTCTTTCAATTTATTTGGTGTTATCACAGACTGTTTGAAAAAAAAGTATAATTCTGATTATACACAATTTTTTTTAGGATCGGTGTAATAGCAACCGTGGTTCAAGTGGTTTTCAGTTAATTTACTGAATGACCAGGCACCATTCGGACGAAAGACATTTATTAACTTGATACACGCACACACACATTTATACACGTAGAAGAAACAAAAGAATGAAATATAAACCACTCACGGCAGAAGCTCTATAGATATTTATGATGATACTCTCAGCCTACTCGCTAAGAGTATGTCTAGCTGACTGAGAAATTTTGCACAGAGGGGCCTTACAGAGCCGCCAATCTAAGCGCAGGGGCTGTTACTTCTTGCTCTCCCAATTTTCAAGTGACCCTCTCGCCTCGAGAACATTTGGGGGTGCACCCGTCACTTTGGTATATCCATATATTATCAGGCACAGTCTCTAGATAAAGGCGACTGATACTACAATGGGAATAAGATGATTTTAGGGGGGCTTTTGGAGAATATTAATTTTTTTCTCATAGGCGTGCGAGCAGATATGCAATTATTCGCTTCTTTGTACTCGTTTCCAGTAATTCACCATCCATAGATATGAGAAGAGATAATTATACAAGTGAAAGCATTTTCTAAACACATTTATTCGATATACTGATCCGAAAGCACATTAAAATGCTTAAGGCACTCTTCTGATCTTCTAAGGGAAGCCTCTGATTTCAGGACATTTTTGTCAGTTCATGAAGGTTATACGACGAATAGTTGAACCAACGGTCAGATCAGTAGAGTAAAAGGCGTAACTGTAACGAGGAATTCGTTCCAGAAATAATTAATTGGTTGAGCTAATAACGCACGCTAAATTAATATAAAATCTCTAATTCTGAATAGTTGTTCCATAAAATAAAATAGTGTAATTTCTATACAGTTCCCTCAACGTGTGTGTTCCTGAGAATTCAGCATTTGCCCATATCTCTTAAACCGTAAAAGCTTCAACAATAAATTGCTTAGCCAGGTGTTAGTCTCCGGATTCCCTTGTTAAGTGTGTCTAAAATGCACATTTTATGGCTGGTAATTTCAGGGTGTTTCTTGTGAACATCCAACTAGCCTTTTTCCACGCCATGCCGTTAACGTTAGTCCCCTAAGTTGGACCATAAAATCTGTTCGTTTCTCGAAACGCTGCCCCGTGGTCAAGTAAAATTGCATTTCTTTGTATGGTCCCCTTTTCAAAAGCATCCGATATATCTATCCTGTATTTACGCTCCTTTGGGGGTACTTTAATTGAACCGTAAATTGCTGTCGCTTACATTAACGGCAGACGATCGGTCTCCAATTATCACAGATAACATCTTTTTCGGCGGGTGTGATTTGCGGCGCGTGGGAAAATGTATTCCTTAGTCTGTTGGTAAAACTTCATCCAATTAACCCTTTAAGCGACAAATCCGACTCCAGCTCGTCCAACTGTTTCCCGCCCTCCATGTGACAAACGAGCTGAGCTCGCGCACCTGTTTCCCCTGGTAAAAGGAACAAACGAGGTGGGTTCGTCGAAATGGTTTTCGCTTCATTGGGACACCCCGAGCTGAATTCGTCTTTCTCTACAGGAGTGCGGTTTATTGTGAAAGAAAGAATAGGGGCTGGAGTAAGAATAGTAGCAAGAAATTCCTTGAATTTGTTTTCTTATCACTATGTTTACTTCAGTCCTTAGTAATATTTTTCGAGAATTTTCTTGCAATTCTACCCACGGTTATAAGTGAAATACGGCAAGTCATATGTTATATTTGTTGCTATTCCTTCGACAGAAGGAATAGCAACAAAGGAATAGTCCAAGCGTCAAGGATAGTCCAAGGAATAGTCCAAGGAATACGCCAAGGAATAGTCCAAGCGTATATTTTAAATGATTACTTAAACGCATATTTTAAAGTTAAAAAGAAGTTAAATTTTAAATACTTTTGTATTCCTTGGATAGAAATGGCGTCAAAACGCGTATTCACAGGTAATTGTTCTTCAAGCAGTTCGGAAGAAGCTGTTTTAATCTGCTCGGAATATGAATCTGCATCCGAGGAAATATCTGAGGACTATTCAAGCGATGTATCAAGTAATGGATCTTCAGATGACGATTGAAATGTTTTATTCAATGCAAGATTTTTGTGCAAACTTCCCTCTCAAAATTGTTTGCCGCCTCCAGTGCCATTTACATTTTGTGGTCTCCCAGGAATGAAAGTTTCTGTTCAGGAAAATAATAATCCCCTTCATTATTTTGAATTGTTTTTTGACGATGAAGTGATAAATCATATCACGGAACAAACAAATTTATATGCTGCACAACTATTGCTAACCAAACACTAAGCAAATTCTCCCGCTCGAAATATTGGACTGATGTGACAGCTAACGAAATCCGTGTATTTTTAGCTACTTTAATTTTACAAGGCATTGTGAAGAAGCCTCAAGAATTGTTATGCTGGTCCAAAAACAAATTAATACACACACCCAGTTTTGCTACAATTTTCTCAGAGAGGAGATACTGTCTAATAATGCAGTATTTGCATTTCGACAATAACGAACTATTTGATACAAAATCACATCCACAACCAAAACTTCAGAAAACATGGACAGTTTTCAACTTACAGCAAAGAAAGTTTTCCTAGGTGTATTTACCCAAGAAAGATATATGCATAGACGAAAGCCTCGTTTTATACAAAGGACGTCTTTCATGGGTACAATACTTACCAATGAAACGTGCTAGGTTTGGCATAAAAATGTTCTTATTTTGTGAATCGGAAACTGGCTATGTTTGGTCTATTATAATTTACGTTGGTAAAGGGACGCATATATCAGATTATTATAAAGACTGCAACATGAGTACTAAAGTTGTGATGACTCTGGCAAAGCCCTTATTAAATATGGGGTACTTTCTCACAATGGACAATTATTATAATTCTCCAGAGCTTGGGGAATTGCTCATAAAAAATAAAACTGATTTTTATGGAACATTACGTTCAAACAGGAGAGATATCCATGGAGAATTAAAAAGTGGAAAACTAAAGAAAGAGGATATGTTGGCTTTTCAAAAGGGAAAAACCATGATATTACGATGGAAAGATAAAAAAAAGTGATTCTTATAAGTTCCATTAACAATAACGAAATGATAACTACGACTTCTAAGTCAGGAAAAAGTAAAATCAAGCCAAAACTTGTACTTGATTACAATAATACAGTGGGAGGAGTTGACATCCTTGATCAAAACATCGGATATTATCAAGTAACAAGATCAAGACAAAAAAAAAGTACTACAAACAGATTTTTAGGCATCTATTGGATTTGTCAATTTTTAATGCTTTTGTACTTTTCCAAAACAATGGTAATGCGAAATCAAATTTGCAGTTTCGTTTAGACCTTGTGGAGAAAATTATTGCAAAATATCATATTACAAAAAGGGTGAAATCAAGGCCCTCCTCTTTAAGTGCACAATGTGATATTCTCAGTTTAACTGAGAGACATTTTCCGGAATATATCCCTCCAACTGAAAAAAAACAAGAACCCACAAGAAGATGCGTAGTATGTTGTTCGAGGAAAAACTCATCTGGTAAAAAAATACGGAGAGAAACAAGAGTGTATTGCAAAGACTGTGATGCTGCTTTGTGTGCAATTCCTTGTTTCAAAATCTATCACACTCAAAAACAGTTTTAGAGTGTGAGTATCTGAAATACTCAAAAAAAGAGGTAAGGAATACATCGTTTATGAGTAAATAAATTAGGTAAACTTAAACTGTTAACTTCTATGTCATTACTATCTAATCATATATATATATATGTATATATATACTGTATATGCAACATATTTTTCTTATATATATTTAAAATTTCCTAATTCCCTTTAATTGTATATAAATAATTATAATTATTTATATACAAATAAATTGATATTATGTATAAATAATCCACCAGATATAGATAAAAAATTATACTAAAATAGACAAAAAACAAGCAGAAATCAAGAACTCTGGGCATCCACGCACCAACGGCAAGATTCTGTATAAGAGCCGGAACTGAACCATAAAACGACAGAGGTAATCGACAGGTCTTTGTGCGACTTCTTCTTTGTGCGACTTATCTGGATTTAAAAATTAAAATTCAAAATAGGGAAATAAAAATAGGAATTTATGATAAAAGGTTAGATTTTAACTTCGAGGTTATTACTTTTACCAATTTCCATAGCAACTTAAACTATAAAATTTATTATAATATTTTTTACTCACAACTTTACAGAATAAAAAACATATGTAACAATGGTGGGGATTTTTTGGAGGCATGTAGCATTTTCGAGGAAAACTTAAGAAAAAACGATTTCCCTAAAAATTTCGGTAATTTAAAAGTTTTAAAAAAATGGCATTTAGACTCTGGAATTTTTAAAGTTGATTAGAATAGTATTTGTGTTTTGGTTAAGTTGTAATGGGGGGGTGGAGCTATAGTAATGTTACAATGACGTAACCATTAGGATAGAACTGGCTGCTGTTTCGCCATAACCGTCACTTACGGAATTGGGGTGTGTGGGCACCGATTATATTGCATTAGGATTTTTCTGTGCTTGCTTGTAAGGTGAGTTGAGCCCATACAGTAAGTTGTGTTTGTCTTTTCATTTTCTTCTTGACTAATTGCTTCTTTGGGGGACTCGGGGCCTTGGGATGTCTTTTGGGCTTACCTGCATCCTATTCAGAAAGTTCCCCTTGAGGTAATTGACATGGTTAGGCCCCCTGATGACGTGACCTGTAGATTACCTCTGTCGTTTTATGGTTCAGTTCCGGCTCTTATACAGAATCTTGCCGTTGGTGCGTGGATGCCCAGAGTGCTTGATTTCTGCTTGTTTTTTGTCTATTTTAGTATAATTTTTTATCTATATCTGGTGGATTATTTATTTGTTTCTTCATTATGGGGATATGAAGCTTCTGCGCTATCCTCTATTGAAAATGTTTTCTTTGCAGGATATGTTTTATGTTATAGTGTTTTAGCAGTCTATGCTTGAATTTTAATTTCGTTTATTTCTATGGTTTACTTTTTAAATTGATATTATGTAT
Organism: Dolomedes plantarius; assembly: GCA_907164885.2. Classification (NCBI taxonomy): domain Eukaryota; kingdom Metazoa; phylum Arthropoda; class Arachnida; order Araneae; family Dolomedidae; genus Dolomedes; species Dolomedes plantarius. Next base: position 52,257,652 of record OU015502.1, on the reverse strand, counting down.
TTAATATTATATAGTAAATTAAATAGTACATAAACTATTCAAAATAATTATGATTTTTGTCCTAAAAAATAAGCGGTAATGACAATATTTTGCACATATAATATAACTGTATATTTTATACAACAGAGCTTGAATCATTAAGTGAAAAAGCCGGAAAAGGAAAATTTTGTAAACATCACAGTTGCTGTGTTAGCGCAAATACGTCGCCGACCTCACGCAATGTGTTCCTTCCCTAAGAGGTCCCGCCATACGAGATGACCGTGGGGAAAGCGAGGCACCCGCTCCCTAAGAACACTTAAAGAGTTAAAGCTTGGCGCATTCCTACGTCATCCCTCGCTTGACCAATGAGGTTTGTGCGCGCCGCTTCCTTCGCCTGCTTGGCGTAATTGTTCCTTCATTTTTGGCGGTGAATCGCCTTTTTTTCTAATCTAACTTGCTCTCTGCAGAACGCGCTCTTGGTCTGCGCGGTTCCTGTAGGATTCTAGGGTATTTCCTTATGCTCGCTTCGCTTGGCGGTAATTTTAAAATTATTATAACTCTCTCTCTCCTTGTTTTGCACTCCTGTCCAGCGATGAGAAAAAAAAAGAGTAGTGAGCCATTTTTTTTTTCCTAAGAGAGAGTTGTCTCTTATATTTTTGCGTTTAAGCACCCCATCAGTTTTGGCCCTGCCAATTCCGCATCGGGGGGCTATCTTTCTATATGTTCATGATGCCATGTTAGATATAGTGTTCAGACTTTAGACCTGAACGGTCATTCTTTATTCGCTGCCGCTCATGTAGTACCGAACTCTTTTGTACGTTGTAAATATCTTTTCATGTTACCCAGAATTGGCTCAGAAAATAAAAATTTTTTTTACAAATTTTAAATGCCTTGGAAGATTTCTTGCTTACCAGCTACTTCAACCTTTCATGCTAACGTTAACAGTGAATACCTGAAGGTTTTTGCGGACAGCCAATGTCATACGATCCGGTAATCGACACCACTTTCCAGCCGCCTGAACTAGGGACTCCTGCTACCGTAGGTAAACCTTTTGTAGTGCCATAGTCTCTTGTCACTTAAAGAACTTTATCTGTAGCATTGTACATCTCCTGATGTTTTGGGACTATTCTTAAGCAGTCAGCCGTATATAGAAAGGCGCCGGTTCTACATCCACAGAGACTCTTACGAATTTTACGTTACAGAAAGCAACTCAACATTTCGTTATTTCAGAAAGTGCCATAAGAACTATTTCTACAAATAGAGACTTACAAATTCATCTCTACAGAAGTAGTTACCAACAAAAGAAGGACAACAGAATTATGTCTCAACTGCTATAAGACTGATTGGTATCCTCTTCGTCATCTCTCAATAGAGACTTGTGCTTTTAATCGCCTCCATTATTCTATTAGATAGACTGATCCCGCTTCAACGTCGTTTCTTCAAAATAGACTGTTTCCGTCCCAGTTTCCACATCGTAGTAACAGCAGCAGTTTTAAACCATACAGAGTATATTTTCAATCTCAACACTGACATCTGAGTAATAAATTTTATTATGAATATTTCTCGATTGATATTTTTCAATACAAAAGCAACTTTTAGAAACTAAATCTGATTTGCTAAAATTCCAACCGCGTAGGATTTTAATACATTTCTGTACACAGGCGAAATTCCTTTGTCATTTAGGAATATCGCAACAGTCATTTAATACATTTTGAAGGATGATGAAAATAAGTTTAGAAAAACAAAATATTTTTATTTACTAATTTTTAACTTGCGTGAACCCCAAACATTGCATTTACCTCAAATGCAGAAAATAATTCATGAAATTAAACATTTTCGGAATATTAGATTCAAGAACGATAAGAATTTGAACGATGGGCTTTTTCTTTAAAGATTTGTTATTGGATTGGTTTATCCTAATAATATAATATATACAAATGTTTTATAATTTTGAAGATCAATACATCCATTTTGATACTCTGTTAACATTTTGAATTGATTAAAAAAAATGTTACAAATCCCAGCAACAAAAATATTAAAAATTTCGAATTTTACACACATATATGTTTCCCAAAAAATAAAATGTCCAGGTAACCTTTCACCAGATTCCCGATATACTCCAGGTAAAAAATCTTCTGTATTGGAAAACACCTGAAGAAATCCAAAATTCCTCACTAAAAAGTTGTTTACTTGGAATTACGAAACATTTCCATTGTTATACAAGAATGCTCTGTCAGCTAACCAGAGAAACATTTGACGTTATAGTACACAGTTAAGGTAAACACTTAAGGTAAAGAAAAAAGAACGAACCCCTTCGACCAAAAAATAAATATAAGTAAAAGAAATATGTAGCGTATTTTACAAAATAAATTTGTTTATTTTATTCATTAATAAATTAGTCTAAGGTTTTAAAACTCAATATAAAGTTATGCAGAATAACCAAAAAATTCCTTATTTATTCATATTTAAGATTTGATAACACCTTAAGAAATGTTACAAACTTCCTATCAAAGAATATTATTCTTATCCTGAATATATTGCCAAACGTGTGTTCGAGGATTAATTCTTCCCGCTTCACGTCTAATCCGTACTGGAAGTGTAATGTAGTACTTAAATGCCACTCTTACAAATTTGTGATTGCTCATTTAGATACCATATAATTCTAATGTAATTGTATCCCATTATAGTGTCTCTGAAGACATTTCATTTTATTCGATGCAAATATCAAATATTCCCTGATTTTAATCCATTTTAGTTCAGTTGAAAATTTTCCCCAAAAGGAAGATTTCCAATGGTAAAAAGTAGAATCAAAATAAAATATAATACTATAAAAACTTATAAATGCTTTCCACTGATAATCTTTGTAAGACCGGATTCAGAATTCAGTTATGGAATGCTCATTTATACTTGTGAAATAGTTAAGTAGTATGTATTTTTCTCTCCATTATACCATGAACTGCCAATCTATATATATAGAACAGTTCCGTAACAGACTGACTGACTAAATGACTGACTGACATACAACATACTGACCAAACTGCTGGACCTAAAGGGCTGAAATTTTGCATGGTGATTCTTCTTATAGTGTAGGGATGCACTAAGAAAGATTTTTTAAAAATTCTTCTTAGATTTTTTTAAATTAAATTTTTAAGCTGTTTTAGAATTTTTTTTTAAGATTGTATTTAAAATCATAATTTGAGGGTTAGAAAATTTATATCACGAGAAAGATCATTAAAATTCCTTCAAAATGAAATCTTTTTCGAATCTTTAACTCCCTTTTCTGATTTTGGCGAATTTTTATAGATTAATTTTTAGAATTTAATTTTTTAAATGCTAATTACTTGATTTATTTATCTGGTACTTTAAATAAATTTATTGTCAAGTGCATAAAAACGAAATAGACAAACAAAAATTTTTTTTCTTGCTAATTCGGCAAACGATTGGACGCTATCCAAACAAATATTAAAATACAGTAAAAGTTATAAAATTCTTCTTAGATTTTTTTAAATTAAATGTTTAAGCTGTTTTAGTAAAAATATCCCTTACGATTGCTTTATAAATATATTTTTTTGATTTTTTACATCAATTGTATACATTCATTGTCGTATTTATTGTAAATACGTATATATATATATATATATATATATATATATATATATATATATATATATATATATATATATATATATATATATACCCTCTGTCACAAAAAAATATATGCACCCAGAAGAAATCGAGCTACTATCACGAAACTTGGAAGGAATGTATTTTTTTGGCATTAATTACATACATTGACCATTGTATTAAATTTTAATGTACTCCGTAGGTAAATGCGGGTTTTCAGCTTAGTAATCATACATAAAACAATTATAATTTTGTCATATATGCATACAAATTTTTCATTTTAGCTAATCTGTTTCAGGACTGATCAGGAATCTGACTTTAGTAAGGTTTCAATCTACTTCATTTTACATTTCTTATTCAAAAATATCAATCAAGTATATTCCATTTTTAAAATGCAGAAAAGATTTTATTATACTGCCATGGCTTTTCAAAAGCGTGAGCTATCACTCAATATAAATTACGAGAAATGAGTGATATGTTTCGAATAATTCTGGGCTGTTCTCATTTACCGTGTAGAAGTACTACAATGTTGATGGGTATTTCAATGAATGTGCCATCAGGTCGTATCTTTGAATGATTGAATATTTGCATTCCGGAAATTTTTTTGTATGCGTGAAGATTTTTCGGAATAATCAGGCTTTCGTCCCCACAATTTTTCAAAGTCCCTACAATTTTTCAATTTCATTTTGCTGAAAAAATTTTATTTAATGAAGTTCAAATTTTTAATATCCAGAGATTCAATAAACTCATACGTTGTACAGATTTTTATTTATCGCATTAAATGAAAATTTCCATGGATTAGAATACATGAGGATATTGCTTTAAAATTATATAAAATTCTTTCAAAATACTTTATTCACAAAAAACACACAGTTCACACATTCCTAATGACATAGGAGTGTTCACTGAAAGATGATGCTACTTGATGTATTTAGGGCCGATCTTTATTTCAGTTGATTCCAAGGACTCATAGTTGCCTTTCCAATGATACCAGTTTACTCCGTCAGCTTCACTCTCATGTTTTCCCCTGTGGTACATTCCATTGAGATTGGAAGAATGGCAATTACTGTACCACCATGCTCCTTTATAAATCTGAGCACAACTTTTACCCTTATAATTGTCATTATCTTGTTCTTTCGTTGAAAATTTCTGGTTGTTATGATCTAGAAACAGAGAGTCACCTGTAATGGGAAAGAATATTAAATTTTAAAAGCCACTAGGTGTAATATTATGCAGTTTGGATAAAAACTTTTGTGCACACAATTTACTACAACTAAACTATCAACAAGAAAAAGTATATTTTATTCCCTAAACCTTGTTTTTAATTTCAAGCGATTACATAGTTTGTTGAAAATTGTGTAGGAAAAATGAAAATAAGGTGCTAGAATTGAAAAAAAAAACATGTTTTAAACCTCGATTACAGAGTCATCAGATTTGTGCGATAATACGGATATTTTATGTATTATATTTCGGCATTTTGGTGATTGAGAAAAAAAAATTGTGGACTCGTTAATGCAACCATATTATCCCCAAAGAAGGAAAGACAAACACTCCATTTTAATAAATAAAGAATTTTACTAATTTACAATATAGCCTCAAGTGATAAAATAAGTCTTAAAATAAGAATAAAATTATAGGTCTTAAAATATAACTATAAAACTTTGCACTTGATACACGTGTATAATCGAACGCTGGCACAAAATCATATACTGAATTTTCTTTTGCTTGAAGTTTGGTGATTTGCTTTAAAACGTTCGAGCGGACAGTAACTTAAATGATATTTTCTTTTAAGAAGTTTCACTTTGTATATTTTTACGAATAAACTGTTTTTTTTTAATTTAACGCAATACTATCTCTCTATTCTAAAAAAAAACTAACTGCCGCTGCCGCAGCCGCCGCCGCCGCTGTCAAAAGCTTGTCACGCTATCTCCTCCGAAACCGCTGGGGGTATGGGGTCGAGACCGATACCAATCGATGCAGAATAATGTGGGGAAGAAAGTGAGACATGTCTCATATTCGTCGGACTTTAAGTTTTTTTTTATTTTATGTTTTGTGGGAAAATATTGACTTTTTCATGTTCAGATTACGATAGCTCGCCAAAAAAGGATCGTAGAATTTTTTTTTTTACAGTCTAAGACTACAGACATTTCTCCTTCAAACAAGACCTCATTTGTTTAAAAATAATTTAAAACAGACTGATATTTTTATTAAAATTGAAAATCCACTTTTTGGAAAAATTTATGCGCTTCGAGATATATAAATTCGATGCTCTCAGACTTATTATGTTACAAAAAAAATATTCATATCAACTGGAAGATGAAAGCTTTCTCCTTCATATAAACTTCATTTCAAGTCTCTATCTTAAAATTTCGATTTTTAATTGAATTTTAAAGAAATACTTCAAAAAAATCTTCTCATTCACTTCCTTTGCAGAAGGACATGAAAGAAGATCCGATTTTTCACCCATCTTAATCCGGGCTTATACCCCCCATCTACCCGGGCTTCATCCATTTCGCTGGGAGGGGGGGAAGCTTCAATTGTAATCAAATGAATGACTCAATCACTGTAAACAACTATTGAGTCATTCATTCACTTGATTCACCAGAGGAACGAGCGTAGCGAGCCTAGGGGCGAAGCCCCTAGTCTTAAAAATTAAAATTAGTGAAGATGGTACAGTCAGCCGTATATAGAAAGGCGCCGGTTCTACATCCACAGAGACTCTTACGAATTTTACGTTACAGAAAGGAACTCAACATTTCGTTATTTCAGAAAGTGCCATAAGAACTATTTCTACAAATAGAGACTTACAAATTCATCTCTACAGAAGTAGTTACCAACAAAAGAAGGACAACAGAATTATGTCTCAACTGCTATAAGACTGATTGGTATCCTCTTCGTCATCTCTCAATAGAGACTTGTGCTTTTAATCGCCTCCATTATTCTATTAGATAGACTGATCCCGCTTCAACGTCGTTTCTTCAAAATAGACTGTTTCCGTCCCAGTTTCCACATCGTAGTAACAGCAGCAGTTTTAAACCATACAGAGTATATTTTCAATCTCAACACTGACATCTGAGTAATAAATTTTATTATGAATATTTCTCGATTGATATTTTTCAATACAAAAGCAACTTTTAGAAACTAAATCTGATTTGCTAAAATTCCAACCGCGTAGGATTTTAATACATTTCTGTACACAGGCGAAATTCCTTTGTCATTTAGGAATATCGCAACAGTCATTTAATACATTTTGAAGGATGATGAAAATAAGTTTAGAAAAACAAAATATTTTTATTTACTAATTTTTAACTTGCGTGAACCCCAAACATTGCATTTACCTCAAATGCAGAAAATAATTCATGAAATTAAACATTTTCGGAATATTAGATTCAAGAACGATAAGAATTTGAACGATGGGCTTTTTCTTTAAAGATTTGTTATTGGATTGGTTTATCCTAATAATATAATATATACAAATGTTTTATAATTTTGAAGATCAATACATCCATTTTGATACTCTGTTAACATTTTGAATTGATTAAAAAAAATGTTACAAATCCCAGCAACAAAAATATTAAAAATTTCGAATTTTACACACATATATGTTTCCCAAAAAATAAAATGTCCAGGTAACCTTTCACCAGATTCCCGATATACTCCAGGTAAAAAATCTTCTGTATTGGAAAACACCTGAAGAAATCCAAAATTCCTCACTAAAAAGTTGTTTACTTGGAATTACGAAACATTTCCATTGTTATACAAGAATGCTCTGTCAGCTAACCAGAGAAACATTTGACGTTATAGTACACAGTTAAGGTAAACACTTAAGGTAAAGAAAAAAGAACGAACCCCTTCGACCAAAAAATAAATATAAGTAAAAGAAATATGTAGCGTATTTTACAAAATAAATTTGTTTATTTTATTCATTAATAAATTAGTCTAAGGTTTTAAAACTCAATATAAAGTTATGCAGAATAACCAAAAAATTCCTTATTTATTCATATTTAAGATTTGATAACACCTTAAGAAATGTTACAAACTTCCTATCAAAGAATATTATTCTTATCCTGAATATATTGCCAAACGTGTGTTCGAGGATTAATTCTTCCCGCTTCACGTCTAATCCGTACTGGAAGTGTAATGTAGTACTTAAATGCCACTCTTACAAATTTGTGATTGCTCATTTAGATACCATATAATTCTAATGTAATTGTATCCCATTATAGTGTCTCTGAAGACATTTCATTTTATTCGATGCAAATATCAAATATTCCCTGATTTTAATCCATTTTAGTTCAGTTGAAAATTTTCCCCAAAAGGAAGATTTCCAATGGTAAAAAGTAGAATCAAAATAAAATATAATACTATAAAAACTTATAAATGCTTTCCACTGATAATCTTTGTAAGACCGGATTCAGAATTCAGTTATGGAATGCTCATTTATACTTGTGAAATAGTTAAGTAGTATGTATTTTTCTCTCCATTATACCATGAACTGCCAATCTATATATATAGAACAGTTCCGTAACAGACTGACTGACTAAATGACTGACTGACATACAACATACTGACCAAACTGCTGGACCTAAAGGGCTGAAATTTTGCATGGTGATTCTTCTTATAGTGTAGGGATGCACTAAGAAAGATTTTTTAAAAATTCTTCTTAGATTTTTTTTAATTAAATTTTTAAGCTGTTTTAGAATTTTTTTTTAAGATTGTATTTAAAATCATAATTTGAGGGTTAGAAAATTTATATCACGAGAAAGATCATTAAAATTCCTTCAAAATGAAATCTTTTTCGAATCTTTAACTCCCTTTTCTGATTTTGGCGAATTTTTATAGATTAATTTTTAGAATTTAATTTTTTAAATGCTAATTACTTGATTTATTTATCTGGTACTTTAAATAAATTTATTGTCAAGTGCATAAAAACGAAATAGACAAACAAAAATTTTTTTTCTTGCTAATTCGGCAAACGATTGGACGCTATCCAAACAAATATTAAAATACAGTAAAAGTTATAAAATTCTTCTTAGATTTTTTTAAATTAAATGTTTAAGCTGTTTTAGTAAAAATATCCCTTACGATTGCTTTATAAATATATTTTTTGATTTTTTACATCAATTGTATACATTCATTGTCGTATTTATTGTAAATACGTATATATATATATATATATATATATATATATATATATATATATATATATATATATATACCCTCTGTCACAAAAAAATATATGCACCCAGAAGAAATCGAGCTACTATCACGAAACTTGGAAGGAATGTAGTCTGTAACTTATAGTCCGAAACTTGGAAGGAATGTATTTTTTTGGCATTAATTACATACATTGACCATTGTATTAAATTTTAATGTACTCCGTAGGTAAATGCGGGTTTTCAGCTTAGTAATCATACATAAAACAATTATAATTTTGTCATATATGCATACAAATTTTTCATTTTAGCTAATCTGTTTCAGGACTGATCAGGAATCTGACTTTAGTAAGGTTTCAATCTACTTCATTTTACATTTCTTATTCAAAAATATCAATCAAGTATATTCCATTTTTAAAATGCAGAAAAGATTTTATTATACTGCCATGGCTTTTCAAAAGCGTGAGCTATCACTCAATATAAATTACGAGAAATGAGTGATATGTTTCGAATAATTCTGGGCTGTTCTCATTTACCGTGTAGAAGTACTACAATGTTGATGGGTATTTCAATGAATGTGCCATCAGGTCGTATCTTTGAATGATTGAATATTTGCATTCCGGAAATTTTTTTGTATGCGTGAAGATTTTTCGGAATAATCAGGCTTTCGTCCCCACAATTTTTCAAAGTCCCTACAATTTTTCAATTTCATTTTGCTGAAAAAATTTTATTTAATGAAGTTCAAATTTTTAATATCCAGAGATTCAATAAACTCATACGTTGTACAGATTTTTATTTATCGCATTAAATGAAAATTTCCATGGATTAGAATACATGAGGATATTGCTTTAAAATTATATAAAATTCTTTCAAAATACTTTATTCACAAAAAACACACAGTTCACACATTCCTAATGACATAGGAGTGTTCACTGAAAGATGATGCTACTTGATGTATTTAGGGCCGATCTTTATTTCAGTTGATTCCAAGGACTCATAGTTGCCTTTCCAATGATACCAGTTTACTCCGTCAGCTTCACTCTCATGTTTTCCCCTGTGGTACATTCCATTGAGATTGGAAGAATGGCAATTACTGTACCACCATGCTCCTTTATAAATCTGAGCACAACTTTTACCCTTATAATTGTCATTATCTTGTTCTTTCGTTGAAAATTTCTGGTTGTTATGATCTAGAAACAGAGAGTCACCTGTAATGGGAAAGAATATTAAATTTTAAAAGCCACTAGGTGTAATATTATGCAGTTTGGATAAAAACTTTTGTGCACACAATTTACTACAACTAAACTATCAACAAGAAAAAGTATATTTTATTCCCTAAACCTTGTTTTTAATTTCAAGCGATTACATAGTTTGTTGAAAATTGTGTAGGAAAAATGAAAATAAGGTGCTAGAATTGAAAAAAAAACATGTTTTAAACCTCGATTACAGAGTCATCAGATTTGTGCGATAATACGGATATTTTATGTATTATATTTCGGCATTTTGGTGATTGAGAAAAAAAAATTGTGGACTCGTTAATGCAACCATATTATCCCCAAAGAAGGAAAGACAAACACTCCATTTTAATAAATAAAGAATTTTACTAATTTACAATATAGCCTCAAGTGATAAAATAAGTCTTAAAATAAGAATAAAATTATAGGTCTTAAAATATAACTATAAAACTTTGCACTTGATACACGTGTATAATCGAACGCTGGCACAAAATCATATACTGAATTTTCTTTTGCTTGAAGTTTGGTGATTTGCTTTAAAACGTTCGAGCGGACAGTAACTTAAATGATATTTTCTTTTAAGAAGTTTCACTTTGTATATTTTTACGAATAAACTGTTTTTTTTTTAATTTAACGCAATACTATCTCTCTATTCTAAAAAAAAACTAACTGCCGCTGCCGCAGCCGCCGCCGCCGCTGTCAAAAGCTTGTCACGCTATCTCCTCCGAAACCGCTGGGGGTATGGGGTCGAGACCGATACCAATCGATGCAGAATAATGTGGGGAAGAAAGTGAGACATGTCTCATATTCGTCGGACTTTAAGTTTTTTTTTATTTTATGTTTTGTGGGAAAATATTGACTTTTTCATGTTCAGATTACGATAGCTCGCCAAAAAAGGATCGTAGAATTTTTTTTTTTTACAGTCTAAGACTACAGACATTTCTCCTTCAAACAAGACCTCATTTGTTTAAAAATAATTTAAAACAGACTGATATTTTTATTAAAATTGAAAATCCACTTTTTGGAAAAATTTATGCGCTTCGAGATATATAAATTCGATGCTCTCAGACTTATTATGTTACAAAAAAAATATTCATATCAACTGGAAGATGAAAGCTTTCTCCTTCATATAAACTTCATTTCAAGTCTCTATCTTAAAATTTCGATTTTTAATTGAATTTTAAAGAAATACTTCAAAAAAATCTTCTCATTCACTTCCTTTGCAGAAGGACATGAAAGAAGATCCGATTTTTCACCCATCTTAATCCGGGCTTATACCCCCCATCTACCCGGGCTTCATCCATTTCGCTGGGAGGGGGGGAAGCTTCAATTGTAATCAAATGAATGACTCAATCACTGTAAACAACTATTGAGTCATTCATTCACTTGATTCACCAGAGGAACGAGCGTAGCGAGCCTAGGGGCGAAGCCCCTAGTCTTAAAAATTAAAATTAGTGAAGATGGTATAAAAGCTGAAAAAAATGTCCCCTCATATCTACGTAACAGGAGGGGCAATTTAAAAGCTTCTGAGGGTACACAGCCATTTAGGACTGTGTAAATCAGAGGTCGGCAACCTTTTTTATTAGGAGGGCATATTTGAGAAATGTGGGAGTTCGGTGGGCATCACTGGATGAAGAGGGCGGAGGGGGTAATATTTAAACATGAAAATATTAATGAGACATAAATTTCTAATACATAAATTCGAATTTTAGTTTAAATAAAACAATCTTAAAATTGATAATTAATGCGACATTCGACAATGCAAATCTGCTGCCAGTTCGTTTTTATGTGGAATAATAAGTTGAATTCCCAGATCTTAGGCATTGGTCTAAATCAGAGTCAGTGGTCAGTGAGGCTTGATCGGTACTTTGTTTTTAAGTATTTCATATTGGAAAACAAAGATTCACAAGTATATATCGATGTGCAAAGAGAGTTCAGATTCAGAGCACATTTTCTCAACAATGGGAACGAACAACAACTACGAGAATTTGTTTTTCAAATATCTGAAATTGAGTTCTTAAAAAGGCGGGCACTTTAAAATTGTTTCGCGAGCACCGCGTTGCCGACCCTGTTCTAAATCATAGGTTCTGAACCACTGTCTACATCAAGGGTTAGAAAAAAATATGGTTAGAATGTATTTTCCTAGTGTTATATACAAAATTTATTCGAAGAGTAATTTATATTTAAATTTTTTAGATGGTTTTAGTAGAATTAATAATAATTATCTTATATTTTTTTACCAATTATGCAATCCTGGCTTACACTGACGTTGTTGAAGTTTCTAAGATTTCAGTTAAAGGACTTTAAAACATTAAGAATTGTATATTTTTTGTCATATTTAATGTAAAACACATCGCATCTTAAAATTGAACCTGAAATAATGGATATTCGGCATGCTGATAATTTTAATTTTGGGTATTTTCATTCTTGCACAAACTTGTGGAAAGAGTGCCCAACATATAGAGCCGCATACACTTTTTTTCCAATGCGGAGGCACTTGTTCTCAAGCATTCGCCTATACCACGCCGCAATTTTACTGCCCATTTTATTAGGGGGGTATCATATAGGCAGACAGCATTACCCCTATGAAGGGACGACACGAAAGGAGGCATTTTTTCGTGGCGCGACGGCAGTTTTCAATCCGAGCACCCTCAGCACCGAAAACCAGCGCTCTCTCTCTCTCTCTATATATATATATAGGCTCAAGAAATAAATTTATAACTACGATATTTCAGAAAATTCAAGACCGGGTCATACTGAACTGAACAGTACATTGGTAAATTAATGCGAACAGAATATCAAGGTTAAGTAAATTTTTCTGTTCTAAATGCTTGATAACCCTTTATATTTGGTACCTTAATGGTGGTTTTGCCATAAATGACAACCACGTGTCCATAAGAAAAAGTTTCCGCTTTATAACAAAAAAAAAACTTTATGATGGTAATATCCAAATGAATAGAAAAGCTGTGTGGAAAAAAAAACCCTGGTTGGAAATAAACAAGGATAGTGAACATGGGGTAGAGCAAATAAATATACCCTTACCAGCGTCTCCCGTATAGTTAGCGACGTGCAGCATGTACTTGTGATTTTCATCATCAATACGGAACGTACTGTATTCGGCGTATCTAGTATTATTCTCCACGTCTTTCAAGTCAAATCTCGCGGAATAATTCTTCTGGTTGGTTAAGGCATATATATTGTCATTTCCTAAACAAGGGAATGAAATAATGGAAAGTTAGAAGTTTAAAAACATTTTGAATTATTTTCAGCACTAGAAGAATAAATAAGGTTTCAAATTGGTTAATAGTTAGGAATCGATATATCAACCTGTCATTTTCCATAAAAAAAATGCCAGAAATTTCTATTCACAAATTGTAATTTAATCTGAATAATGTAACCTTACAATATGAAAAGGTGTAGAACTCTGCTACCATAATTTAAAATTCTATAAAATAGTACTTTTTCAAATAAATTCTTTACGCACAGTGGGCTTTTCGTCCTTCTCTCTCTCAACTTGCTAATTGAAATCCAGCATACAGACAGCCATTGACTCCACCCCCATCAACGAATCAACTCGAGAATCCTGGAGACAACCAAAGAGAACTCTTTTTTTCACCCACCAAGTCGGACCAAAAGACTCTCTGCTTCACTTTTTGTGTTGCATTTTTCTGAATTGATGATGCTATTCTTCAATACTCATTTCAGTACTCATTCAGTACAACTTTCAATACTCATTTCAGTGGTACTTCCGCTCTCCGCTGACATTCTTCTGAAATATCTGTGTTTGGAGGCGTTGGCCTAGGCAACACAGTTAGCCAATTGTTCCTATGGTCTTATGGTCCCATGGACGCGCAATGGAATAGTTCCGCCACCATAAGCAAAAATTTGATTGACTTACAGATATTACCCATAAAACTTAGTCAAATGCGATTTGAAATCATTTATCATTCCATTACTCTATCTATGTATCGACCTACCCATACATATATATATTGTATATATTTTCCTCAGCGTCTCTATTTCTGTATATACACCCCGCCACACACACACATATATATAAATATATATATATATATATATATATATATATATATATATATATATATATATATATATATATATATATATATATATATATATATATATATATATATATATATATATATATATATATATATATATACTCTATCTATGTATCAACCTACCCATACATATATATCTTGTATATATTTTCCTCAGCGTCTCTATCTCTGTATATACACCCCGCCACACACACACACACACACACACTTATATATATATATATATATATATATATGTGAGATATATATATATACCGGGTGGCCATAATTAAACTGACAGTGCTCACAGTGTTCTGTAGCGCGATCTATTTCTAGCGCGAGAATGACGCCACATTTTGTAGGAAGATTAAACAAGACGGGGGACGAAGGATTCCGCGAAAAAATAAATTAGTTTCAAAAGTCACCGCTAGGGGAATATTTGGCGCTGTGTAATAGAAAATAGAGTGTTAACAAATGCAAATTAATACGGAATAAAATTACCTTTTATTATACACATTTTCTTATTTAGTTCAAGCAACACTTTTAAAATATGCAACATATGCAACACATTAAAATATGCAACACATTAAAATATGCAACATTTTTAAAAAAGCGTAAAATCTACATAAACACCGATAAAGTCTCGTGATCTGCAATATCACGTACGCTGAGCAGAAGAAGTTCTTTATTCAAATTCCACGTTACATCCATTGGCACAGTGCCAGCTGCTTGGGTTTTAAAAGGCAATGTGTTACGTTTCGAATCAATCGGATTGAAAGTTTATGTGCAATGTCTCCTTCTTTAGTCGAGCGTGCGTTACTGGTCAAATTCTTTTACCTCAACCAGTGCAACGCGTCAGCCGCTCTTCGTGCTTTTAGAACGCACAAAAAATGCGTAAAGGTAACGGTCCTGTGTCAGTTAATGGGCTAAAAGCAATGGTTGCGACGTTTGAGAAAACAGGTTCTCTGAAGGTTCAGTCAGGCAGAGGACGAAAACCGTACCACAGGATACAATCGAAGCAGTTGCCACGGCGATTGTCGACAGAGGACCAGACAATATTGCTGCCACCTCTAGCGCTCGTGGATTAGCACGGAATATGGATATGCCTTACAGTACGGTATGGAAAATCTTATGAAAGATTATCAACTTCTATCCGTACAAGATCAGCCGCGTACAGGAGTTACTGTACCCCGACCATGATAAGCGATTGACTTTTGCTCTCACCTTTCTTGCCAGAATGGAGGTGGATGATGCTTGGCCGTGGAAAATCTTATGGGGAGACGAGGCCCACTTTTACCTGCATGGAACTGTGAATACCCAGAACTGCCGAATTTGGGATGACAAATCACCACATGCAGTCACAGAAATTCCCTTACATTCACCAAAAGTAACTGTTTGGTGTCGGTTCACAGCGGAATTTATCGTAGGTCCATTCTTCTATGAGAACATTACCCCGACAGGACCGGAAACCTGTTCTGTTACCGGAGAGAAATATCGCCACATGTTGAACAGCTTTGTCATTCCGGCACTTCAGCAAAGACAATGCCTGGGGGAAATCATTTTCATGCAAGATGGAGCCCCTCCACACGTTGCTGTACGGGTGCAACAGCTGCTACAGCTGCTACGACAGAAATTCACAACAGAAATATTCATTAGCCGCTACTTTCCAACTGCATGGCTACCTCGGTCGCCTGATCTTACCCCATGCGACTTCTGGCTATGGGGTTACCTTAAGTCCAAGGTCTATCAAGGAGTGGTCCAGGACCTGGCTACGTTGAAGGATAACATATCACGGACTGTACGGGAGATTCCTGGAGACATGTTACTTTCTGCTGTTGTGCATACTGTGCACAGAATGCAATATGTGGTCCACAACAACGGCAGCCACATTGAACTTCATTTGAATGCAAAATAAAAGGTAATTTCCGTATTGATTTGCATTTGTTAACACTCTATTTTCTATTACACAGCGCCAAATATTCCCCTAGTGGTGACTTTTGGAACTAATTTATTTTTTCGCGGAATCCTTCGTCCCCCGTCTTGTTTAATCTTCCTACAAAATGTGGCGTCATTATCGCAAATAGATCGCGCTACAGAACACTGTGAGCACTGTCAGTTTAATTATGGCCACCCGGTATATAAGTGTGATAGAGTATATATATTTATATATATATATATATATATATATATATATATATATATATATATATATATATATATATACTCTATCTATACATCAACCTACCCATACATATATATCTTGTATATATTTTCCTCAGTGTCTCTATCTCTGTATATACACCCCGCCACACACACACACACACACACACACACACACATATATATATATATATATATATATATATATACACTCGCATAAAGAATAATTAATGGAGAGTGACTGTATAAAAAAGAACATTAATAAAGGACACGAAAGGAATTAATTTGAAACCTATTTTGTAATATGATTTCCGTTAAATTCCAGAGAAAAAATAGGTAAGAACTTAAAAATAAACTGCAAAAAGATAATTCGAATACCTTTTAAACGAATATCCGAGTACATGAAAACGATTTCAAATGTTATAAATTTGTACAACTTTTATATCCGTCATTAAATTGAGAAAAAATTTGAAATATATTCTATATTTTTTTACAAGTACCCTTTAGTTCCGTAACATATGTCATATGGAACTTAAGTGAATTTTTTCACCCCCCCCCCCCAAAGCACACATCCACATGCACACAACCTAGCGAAGTCCTTAGAAGCAAAGGTCTAGAAAGACAAAAAATGCCATCGAACTAATTAATTATTATTGTTATTTTTTAATTTTATAACAATTATTTGATTTGCAAAATTGCGCTCCTCATAAATACAAAGCTTCTATAGCTCTTGGATGTAAATATAACTCAAAGAATATAAAACTACTTTGTTAAATAGAAATTTTATGAATTTTAAAAAAAGTTTTTCGTAGAATTACAAAACGCTAATAACTTTTTGATTTAAATATATCACAAACAATTGAAAACTATTTTTTAAATAGAAATTTCGTGAATTTAAAGTTCGTTTGTGATATGATTAAAATTGAATTATCTTGAGAAAAGATTGTATAGGATTATTAAATTTAGGCTAAATGTGGACATAAGAAAAAAATAATTATAATTTTGCTTCATTTTAAAAGTTTAGATTCCATGAAAAATAATAATAAAACATACAATACCTAACCAAAAATCCTCTTCTATGTCTCCAAATCCTTCTTTATAACTTTTCTAATCTTTGAAAAAATATTCTACAGGTTTCTGAAAATTTCCCCTTCTCTGTATCAGCTAAAAATACATTTCGTCTGTCAATGCATAATAAAGTTCATCTGACCAAGTTAAATTGATTTTTATTTTGTTATAAATGATATAAACTTGTTTTTCGTAACAACAAAACTCTGAGTTATTTTAGTATATTTTTAAAATTACAGAAAGTGAACAAGAAACACACCTTTTTTATTTTTTATATTACTTCATATTGTTATTTCCCCAAAAGAAGAAATGTATGGAAGCGTTTCAATATTCATATTATTATTCATTAACTTGTAGAAATGAAAATAGTTTGCAGTTATACCAAAAGTATGTTACTTAAAGCAATTTTTCGAAAAACACAGAAAAGTGACTACGAAAAATATAAAATAAACTTTCTTAAAAATCAGTCTCGAGTAAAGATGTATTAGCATATGTTAGTGATAGGTTTATTTATAGATTTCTTTCCACGAATGTTTCATTTTAACTTTCTTTCTTACCAATTCATTATCAATTAAAGGGAACTTTTTCAATGGCTGTTAAAAAATACGTAGTCTTCTGCATCTGTAGAGAGATTGAACTAACGAAATATGTTGAAGTAAAATGACGGTGAATTCACGATATTTATTGTCATGAAAAGTTTCTTTTGATGGTAACAAAGACGTTATTTCTCAAATACCGAATAATAATTTAAGTACAAAACAATGAAGTTATAAAAACTAATAAAACTATTTAAAACTAAGATATCTTTTCGTTGAAAAATTTAATATAAATTGCGTACTTTTGATCCTATAAAAGTGAGATAAAACAAAACTCGACAATTGGAGGACTTAAGATAATAATATGCAATATGCTAATTTTTTTTTTGTATACGTTTATTTAAAATAGCGGTAACGAATAAAGTTAGGTGTTTCGATTATAAATTAAAAAAGAAAAAGGTAAGTTCTATTAACGATTGATTGGAAAGAAATAAAATAAATAAATAACTAAATAAATAAATCTTGTTGAGAAAATCAAACCATAACGTAGGGGTCTATTGCATTCATATTGTTTGAGAGTTACGTCTTGTTATCCTAAACTGCTGTAGCTACTATAGCTTTATGAGAATTCAAAATGTGTACCTTTCGATTCAAATTCATCGATACGTTAATATCCCACAATGAGTATTTTGAATATAGTATAAAACTTTAGCGCATTTCCGTATTTACGGTATGATTCATCGTGCCATTGCTATCAGTTTTTTTCCAGTTTTCTCTTGCGAGATCGTAAATAGAAATTTAATATATTTAGCTCAAGAGTTGTGGTTATAACCCCAAAACTAAAAGACACTATTGTTTATCACGAGTTACGGAACCAAATTTATAATGCTTTCGAAATATTCGGTCGAAAATAGTCGAAATTATTTGGAGTAAATACCTAAAAATGCAGGAAAAAATGCATCACAAAATGAATGGTTAGGACCAAACTTTGACCAAGCTAAGTACGCTTGCGGTAATTATATTTTAAGACGTGGTTAAACTCATGAAAGTATTTGCTATGTCTTTTTTTCTAATTACTTCTGTTTCAAGAAAAGTGAATGGTTTTGAAATGTAAAAGCTGATGAAATCCCGTGACAAATTTTTTTTCATGAGCTATGAATAATTCGGGGTTTTAAATGTCTACAATTTTCCTTTGTGCGTACTCTGGTTAAAATTTTACTACACTTACAGAAATAACAGCGAAGTCATTAAATAATCTCTTATAGTTACAAAAGAAATTGAATACTTACAGTCCATCCTCCCCCATTCGTTTGCATATCGCAAAATACTTTGAGGGACTTGTCCTTAGGCCATATCGTGTAAACACCACTTGTAGTGTAGCCCATTTCGAGCAATTCACTGCAGTCTAGGGCTCGACGAGTGATATTTTTTTCACAACTGATACCTGAAAATGAGAAATTAGATAAAAGATAATTTTTCTTGTTTATATAACTTAAATTGCTTCGTTCAGGAGAGAGATAATTCGGTTGAAATTCTATACAAAATTTTTAACAACAGGAACTAAAATAAACTCTAAAAAGAATAGTCAAATTAAATTTCAATTTTTCAGATAGCCTAAAATTATACTTTTTCAAGCATATAAAATAGTAATTAAAAGGATTACCTACTATCGCAGACTCCATGGTTTACCATGGTTTTCACTCGTTGTTTCATTTACCTTTGTTGACTCCTGCCACATTTCGCGAGATAACTTTTTGATGTTTGGTAACACGCAATTAAATTTTGATTTTTAATCTTTTCTGTTATTATTGTTATGTTAAGTTACGGCGCCTGTTGGTGATATATTTTTCGGTCCCGTTTTTTACGGCGGGAAGTATGTAACTTTGGTCTAAATTAATATATATATATAAAGTTGTATGTGTGTAATTAGTAATCTAAATTGAACTAATATTTCTCGATATTATATGAGTACCTAAAGAATAACATCACAGTATCTGTTTCATTTTAAAGGAGCTCCCCCGGGACAATGGAGGTAGTAATTTTGCTTACCCTATAAGTTCGGTGTCACTTCCAAATATTTAATTTGAAAGTTGGGCGGAGTGACAACATATTTTGGCATCCCTGCCGGGATGAGAGCTCTTTGAGTTAGATATATAAGAAAGAATAGATTTGTATAGATTTGGTTTAGAACTGAAGTTTGATATTAAAAAAAATAGTGTGATACACATAACCATTAATATGGCTGACGACGTTTTGACTAAGTTAAAAAAGAAACGTACTAGTATTAAATCATCAGTCGCTAAGAATATTAAAAGTATTGAAACTGAAGTTAATAATTCTGAAGTTTCTATAGACGTCTTAGAAGAACTTTTAGAACGTATAAGAATTAATTCTGATGAACTAAAAGCTATAAATATAGAAATAGAATCTGCTGTAGATCTCAAGGATTTAGATAATTGTAAAACACCGTACTTGGTCCAAGGACGCAATATCAGATATTCACAGGTTTTCCGAGCGGTTTTTTTCTTTTTCAATCTCCCAGTATGGAGTAGTCGATATTGCAAAAAAAATCACCCGCCTAAGTTAATGGGGCGATATCCTTTTTTTTTGGGTTCCACATGCAGTGAGGGTGTTGACTCGGTTTCACAAGATTCTTTTCAAATTGAACATCAAAACTTTAAACAAACATTTTTTATTTAAATTTAACAAATTCATCAGAACATCAAAGCACTATTACAACCTCTTCTCACCGAGTACATCGTATATCTCAAAAACTCAGCAAAATCCATCGAAGTTGCCACTTCCAGTACTTGTAATGTAACCAAAAAATAAAATGAAAACCAAGCATGCAAATGACATTACGTCACACTGAAAAATAGTAATTTATATGAATGCCGGCACGTGGGATAAATTATAATAATTATCACACAATATTGGTGAAACGTGCAAAACTCAACTTTTCTCGCGGGCACGTTTCCTGGACGTTACATGCCCACCGCTAATTTGAAAATTTGCCTGCCAACAGGCAAAATTTCAACCATCCAACACTGTCAAACGGCTGCTGGTGACGGAATTGGCACACGTTCCCCCCTGCCTACCCGTTCATGGCTAGGTGCTAGGGAAAAATAAACATGCTTATCGCTCCTCAAGATGAATGATTCACGATAGCGAAGCATAGAATATACAAAATGAACTTTACTATAATCCTCTGTCAACTCTAAACTAAAAAGTTAAATCTTATCAGGACGCATTTAAATAATATATACTGAAATACATTAATATTACATTTAACCTAAAAAAAATCAAAACACAGAAAACTTACACAAATTTACTTATGCTATAAAATAGCTGAATTATATTTACACATACCTAACTTTACAAGATAAAAAAAACTACATCATTATTCCTCACCCGCGAGCCTTGACATGGCATCGGCGGCCTTGTGCAGTGCGCCTGGCCTGTGAGATATGGTGTAGTCCCACCTGGTCTGACTTCTCGTAGGAAACCTTTGACTAGGTATCCGTAACCCAACAGAACCCTTAAACTTCGCTCTAACAAAATTCTGCCCTTCTCTTTGTTTCCAAAATTTATTCTACTTTTAAAATTTTCAATTTTTAAACCATTACTTCTTCTAAGAATGGTTTACTTCTACTATGAATTAGGTTATTCTAACTGAGAAAATTTGTAACATGGATTATTATCCATTAAATATGGATAAATATATATATATATATATATATATATATATATATATATATATATCTAATATATAAAAATGAAAATTTGTCTGTCTATAATTGTTTAGAAATCCACAGTTTAGGAGCAGCGATTGGGAAATTTTACATACAGGCGTCTTTGAAAACAGCCGAGGGACTTAAGAACTTCCAAAATCGAAATCAATTACAGTTAATTTTTAATTAATAAAAAAACAACAATTTTTGAAACTAAATGTAAGCTGTTACTTTTTGTGGAATCACCCCTCTGAATATGGCGTCCACGTTAGGGTTAGCTGGCAAACAGCGAGTGAAAAGATAAAAATAAATAAAATCAAAAAGTTTCAAGTCATATATTAAACCAGAATAATAAATGAAAATAATAATCTTTCAAGTCAGATTTTATACTCTAAAATAAATCAGATCCAACGGCATATTGACACTCTCACACCCGATGGAAAATTCGAATCAACCACGCTAAGTGTCACGAGATCTTTTTTAATCGCTACTGCAATCCCCCTCGCTTATGTCTTTGTGTCTATTGAAGAGTTAAAGACTACGCTTCTATCCTGTTAACTTATTTCTGACTTAAAACTCCTCTTACTCCATAAATACATGTATATTTACCAACCCATAGCAACTTTCCAGTAATCTTAGTACGAATATTTTTCTATTTACTCAATAAAGCAGGATCTCATCGTGGCGCATTCGGTAAAATCGTTGATTTACTACGCTCCAGGACTCGGGTTCGAATACGGATCGTACAAATTTTGCTAAACCTGTATTTTCAGCTTTTTTTATGAAGGCTTTTTTATTTCAGCTTTTATTTTATTATTTTTTAAATTATTATTATTTTTATTTATTATTTTTTTTTAATTATTTTTATTTTATTTTATTTTTCATATTATTAATGTGTATAACATTTCGTATACTTTTTTTTCTATGTTATTTATACTGTGTTTAGTTTTTTAATGGATTTTGGCAGGTTTACTATAAATTTATATATTTTATGTTTTACTTTACAGGATTTTTTGCTCCAATGATAAAGGCTAAATCTTTTCTATGTTATTTATACTGTGTTTAGTTTTTAAATTGATTTTGTTTAACAAACATTCGACAATTTGACATTTTTACTTTTCAGCTTTACTTTTCAAAATTCTTTACTTTCGTAAAGGCAATTTGACATTTTTCCTTTTCAGCTTTTAGTGGTTTATTATAAATGTATCTATTTTATGTTTTATTTTTCAGGGTTTTTTTGCTCCAATGATGAAACGCTAAATCTTGCTGAATTCTGAAGAAATTCATTTAAATTTAAGGTTTTTTATGTTGGGTTTTTTTTTATTCATGCGTATAACATTTCACATGCTTTTTATTCTATGTTATTTATACTGTGTTTAGTTTTTAAATTGATTTTGGTTAACAAACATTCTTAAAATCCCGGGCAACGTCGTATAAATTATCACCTTTGTAGGTTGATAATTTATAAATTTTAAAACTGTTACCACATGTATATTTACAGATCCACAAGAGCTTTCCAATATTTTTTATTAATAAATAACCAACAACTTTTGAAGGATGCGACTCTCGATTCACAGACATTTAGATGGCGCCACTATTTTAAACTTTTAGTATTCCAACCATGAAGCGACAGATGCTTCATGATTGTGTAGTTTCATGATTCCAACCCATTTGAAAACCCGTACTTCGCTACGGAATACATTCAAATTAAATACAACGTCAATGTATGCATTTAATGCCAATATATATATATATATATATATATATATATATATAAATACGACGATCAATGTATACAAATGATGTAAAAAAACAAAAAAATATATTTTTTTAAAAATCGTAAGGGATATTTTTATAGACAGAATAATGTAGAAGAAAATATTCAAATTAAATCTAATAGGACATACTAAAGAATATAGTACAGTTTGAGGAACATATCTTTTACTGTATTTTAATATTTTTTTTGGATAATGTCCAATCGTCTGCCGCATTATCAAGAAAAAATTTTTTTTTTGTCTATTTCGTTGTTACGTGACGATAAATTTATTTAAAGTACCAGAAAAAGAAATCACATGATCAGCGTTTAATAAATTTAATTGTAAAAATCAATCTTTAATAATTCACCAAAAATCAGAAAATGGAGGTAAAAATTCGAAAAAAATTTCATTTTAAAGTAATTTTTATGATCTTTTTCGTGATATAAATTTTACAACCCTCAAATTATTATTTTAAATGCAAACTAGAAAAAAGTTAAAAAAACAGCTTAAAAATTTAATTTAAAAAAATCTAAGAAGAATTTTTCAAAAATCTTTCTTAGTGCACCCCTACATTATAAGAAGAATCGCCATGCAAAATTTCAGTCCTTTAGGTTTAGCGGTTTGGTCTGTACTTTGTTTGTCAGTCAGTCAATCAGTCAGTCAGTCAGTTACGGAACTGTTTTATACATATAGATTTTTATTACTATCTTTATATCGTGACGTTAACTTCATGCGCACGCATTATTTTCCTATGCTTTTTTTATTATCTTTATAATAGCGTAATTTTCATATGATTTTAAACAATAATCGTTTTTAATTGGCATTCACTTTGCTGTTAAAACTTTATATTTGCACCCTATTTAAAAGAAGTAGGGTGTAAATTGTAGGGTAGAAAGTTGGTAAAATCAAAATTTTGTGCAATGTATTTAATTTCTCGATTAAAAGTAGTTTTTTTTCTAAAAATTAATTTATTTCACTTGAAAAGATAAATATTTTATGCACGCGGTTTATATTATTATTACTTTCTTTATATCGTAACGTTAACTTATTGCGCGATCATTAATTTCTTATGCTTTTTTTTATTATTATCTTTATAATAGCTTTATTTTCATATGGTTTAAACAACTATCGTTTTTATTCATATTATGTTGGTTTTTTATTAATTAAAAATTAAGGGTAATTAATTTCGATTCCGGAAGTTCTTATTATCTTTATTTTCATATGCTTTTTCATTTACGAATTATTCAAATGTTGGTTAAAAAACTTTTGCGTAATTCATACATTTGTGTGTGTTTAATTATTGAAATTAATAAATTTATATTTCTGGAGAGGATGTTTCAGTTTTTAGTGGTACTATGATGAAAGGCTGAATGTACGAAAATTCTGAGGAGTTTATTTTCGAGAGAAAAGGAATTTAATATGTAGAGGATGTTTATAGGAGTTAAATGTGGAGAGGAGTTGAATGGTTTGGGAAAATCAAACACTTCATTTTTTAAGAGGGAACGCTGCAGTCATATCGTGGTTCTATTGGAAATTTCAGCTCCTTTATTTTTGCCCCAATGATGAAAGGCTAATTCTAGCTGAATTCTGAGGAGTTTATTATAAATTTATAGATTTATAGATTTCACGAGGTTTTTTTATATGTTATTTATACTGTGCTTAGGTTTAAATTAATTTTGGTTAACAAACATTCTTAAAATCCCGGGCATCGCCGGGTACTTCAGCTAGTATATATATATATATGTATATATATATATATATATATATATATATATATATATATATATATATATATATATATATATATATATATATATATATATATATATATATATATATATATATATATATATATATATATATATATATATATATATATATATATATATAGAAACTGTCGCCGTAAAAGCTGAATAACAAATGGTTTTCTTCTACTATGAATTGGGTTATTCTAACTGAGAAAATTTGTAACATGGATTACTATCCATTAAACATGAATATATATATATATATATATATAAACTGTCGCCGTAAAAGTTGAATAACAAATGCCGAAAAAGGTGTAACATTTTCCCGGTAGATCTCATAGAAATGTCCATACAACAGAAGCTAATTTCATGTGACCTTTCCTGACGAAGTCTGATGACCCATTCCCTCCCACCCTTATTGGGTATTAAATTATGTAGGTACTAGACAGTTTAATTAATAGTAAAAACAGTTATACATACATATATATATATATATATATATATATATATATATATATATATAAATAAATTTTATTTGTTAGATTTTTTAAGATGTTTGTTGTGTTTATGCGTTGTTTTATTTTATGGGGTTTGTTTTTCATTTCTAGCATACTCTGAAACGCGCCAATCCTTTAGCGAGTTTTTCTTTACGGAAAGTAATAAAATGCGCTAAGTCTTTAGCGAAAAAAAATCTTGCCAAATGTCGCGAAATCTGACCGTCTTATACAGTCTTACCCAGGTTTTATCATTATTAGCTAGAAAATCGCCTCTTGGCGCCATTTTCTTCATTTGGCGATATAGGTCGACTGGATTTTCACTAAGTACGAATGAGGTAAACTTAAATTGGAACAGCTTCTATATAGGACCCCCATTGGCGATATTTCGTATCTGCGACCTTTTTTGTCGCCTAGCTAAACATTGCATCCTAAATAATGTATGAATTACATAGTAATTTAATTTTGCAAAATATAAATTAAAAAATAATACAATATAAATTAAAAAATAATACAATAAGGAAAATAGCGTAAACTTTGTAAACGAATTTTGTGTATACCAAATTACCAGTATACGAATTCTACTATACCAAAGCTGTTCCAAAGGGGTACGATGTTGAAAATGGCGTATTCCATCTTGTTACAATCTAGAAAATACTTTGTTTCAGATTGTAACAAGATAACAAACAACAAAATAACAATAATATGTGTAAAGATATTTAAAGAAATTGAAATCCATGCGTTCACTTACCTTGCAACATCCAATATTAACCCGATTATTTTCCAGAATTTCCTTCCAATATATGCGCATGCGCAGATTCAATCATCGCATGATTGAATCCAACGCCTGGAGATGAAATATTATTAAAAAACTGTATTTATTTATAATGAAAAATATACCCATGCGGTGACGTCATACTTTATCTCTTTTGAAGTTTGACGTCACCGCATAGGTATATTTTTTATTTCTTTAGTGATTCCTTTTTAGTGAGAATCACGCTGTGAATAATTATTTAAAAGCTTCCAAACTTATCTTAGAATTAACGTAAGGCTTCAAAACATAAGTATACGATGTTTCAACCAGATTCGTCAAGAAGTTTAGATTTGTATACGATACATA
This sequence comes from Dolomedes plantarius, assembly GCA_907164885.2. Lineage (NCBI taxonomy): Eukaryota > Metazoa > Arthropoda > Arachnida > Araneae > Dolomedidae > Dolomedes > Dolomedes plantarius. The sequence continues at coordinate 52,230,983 of OU015502.1, read as the reverse complement.
CATACATACATAGAGGCACTTTGCTTTATTTATATAGATTAGATAATCCGGTGCTCTTCAAGAAGTGATATGACCGCCTTTAAAATCACTTGCAAAATTTATCATATTTATTAGATTTCTAAAGGGTATTTTTAATATCATGCGTCAGAAAGAAATCACTATGTTACGTGATCCCCATATACCCTCGTTCTCTTTAAAAGTCTTCCCTTTACACTAACTCCTACATTAATTTAATTCTATAGACGTAAACAATTAATATGTTACAGGTTTACTTATTTTTAGAACATCACTTCAGCAGTTACGGCAGATGATTAAGCATGGTATTTTATTCTGACTCCATAAGACGCGTGCCCTGTGGACCCGAATTCTCGACTGCATCTAACTCGAATTAAAGCACACTTTTCGCTATATTATACACTATAATCATATTAACAAAAATAAAAATTAACACTTAAATGAAAGCGCTATGTCCTAGATGTGCATAACCTAGAATGCTAAAGTCCACGTGCTGGGTTAGCACTAAAAAAACTTGTTGCACTACAGGATAAACAGGCATTCTTCAACCAGCCCAACCAACGTAGTCCCGGGAGTAGTGAAGACTCTAGAATGAATTTTCTAGAAAAAGTTGTTCGCGCCGTTTGTGTACAGTTCTGTCTTCTGCTGAATCGTTGTAAATCTCTAGAGAGAAAAACAGTGTTGCAGAGTATGCTACAGATCGTATTCTTTGAATTTATCTGGCTCTATGACAAACTGTTTACAATATAAGTATTCTCATTGTACACAAGTTTATTAATCCCTTCCTTCTCATTCCCTTGAAATTATGGGGTGAGGTTTCGCCCTCTATTTCTCGTGACCGTGCTATTTTCGGGCTGGAGTGTTCAAACATACTAATAAGATCAAAAGCAATCCATTTCATTTTCCCTGAATTTTCTTTTATTTCTTATTTTACGTACCAGATGGCAGCAACAGTCAATTTATAATGTAACTGGGGATGGGTTTTTTCAAAACTAGATGTGGAAGATGAAGAATTAAATAGAAAACTCTGGGAAAAAAATGGGCCATTTTTTTACTTTTTCTTGAAAATTTTGCGATCGTTAAGGGATTGAAATTTGAACTAGTAGAATTTTAGATTTTGCTTACAGATTTATTTTATTTTCACATCGGTTTGCTACCTTCTGTACCACTATACACAATCTATGACACGCCGAATGACAGCTAGCATACAGGGCAGAGGTGAACCAATGTCGTTTTGAATTCCTCCTTTCGTAACCATAAAACTCAGCAATAAATCATTGAATTGTTCTGAATTTTGAATCGTGTTCCTGTTTATGTTTGTCACAACCACTAATTTTTGTCTCAATCGGACAACACCTTCTAGGCGTATCGATTTTTTTTTGTTATAGATTTTTTTAACCAATGCGGAAGCACTTGTAATCATCCATTCGCCCTTACTACGCCGCTGATTTACTGTCCATTTTATTACGGGGACACCATATAGGTGGACAGAATTACCCCCTATAAAGGGACGACACGAACGGAGGCATTTTTCGTGGCGCAACTCCGGGATTCGATCTGAGCACCCTCAGCACCGAAAACCAGCGCGCTGTACCACAGGGCCGCCACAAGCCCTGCTATAGAATATAAATTTCTAAATTTCTATGTTTAGGGGAGACCTGTGTACCTAGAGACATCATGTACCTAGGTCCACCCCACTTTACTTGAATAATATTTATTTCTAGGTTTTATTACTCAGTTGGCTGAGTGGCAACAGTAATTTATATTTTTGCAGTCAATTAGAAATCTGGGAGGAGAGAAAATTTGAAATCTTGGAGGCAAGTTATAAGTGAAAAACGTTTTTGTATGGTCTCAAGTAAAATTTTTCAGCTCATCTCTTTTATTCTTTTGCAAAGGTAAGTCAAACACTTTTCTTTGAATTCTAGTATATAATTTTGTTTGCAACATGAAGTACTAAATGAGATATTAAATAAGTTCCCTCTCCATGTGGGCTTTTAAGTAGAAGACATTTTGTATGAAATTACCTAGTCTTGTCCCTAGGGCCACATAGTTGCCTTGTACCTACTTCCATGGTCCTAGGTACAACTGTAATCATATTCTGTATGTTGTTATTTTATTGAAAACTATTTCATAATAAATGTAGGAAAAATCTTAAAATTTTTTATTTTGTTAAGTTTTTTTTTATTGGAAGTAATTTAAATAGAAGGGGTACTATATATTTTGCTCTGGAGCTCTCAATGTGCTTGACTTACAAAAAATATGTTTGCTACTATTATTATTATTCAGGATTATTAATTTGTTTATGTAAACATGAGAATCTATTTAAAAAAATTGTATTTATAAAAGCAAATGTATAATTCTAAATAATGTTTATACGATATTTTAATTAAATTTTCAACCTTTATCCTATTTTCCTACCACAAATTCCCGATTTACCAGTAGGGCAATTATAAATTCCTAGTTATTTCTTTAGATGCCTAGAAATCTTGATGGAATAAAGCGGTCAAAGATTAATGCAGATAATGTAACTGCAGCTGCAGAAGCAGTTTTGATTGATGAAGTTCCAGTTCGGACTGCAGCACGACTGTTTGGAGTAAGCAGAACAACACTGCAAAGACACATTGATTTTTGTAGGAAGACTAATTCTGAAAATACAGAATTAAATTGTGAATATTCTAACTGATGTGGTGTTTGGGTGGTATTCTCTAACGATGAAGAGAGGGCCGTTGTCAATAACTTGTCGCTGCATGCAATATGCATTACGGGTTGTCAAAACAACAGGTTAAAAAGCTTGCTTTTGTGTATGCAAAAGCAAATAAAAAAAATCCAAAGTCCTGGGATGCAAATGCGAAAGCTGGTGAGCAGTGGTGCTATAATTTTAGCAAAATAAATATGGTTTTGTCACTAAGAAAACCTCAAGCCTCAAGTTTATCAAGAGCTACAAGTTTCAATAAAACAAATATTAATACGTTTTTTAAGAAGTATCAGGAGGTATTAGCAAACTATAAGTTTTTGCCTGAATCAATCTATAAAGTGGATGAAACGGGCACACACCGGCCAAGGTTAAAGCCCCAAAAGGCAAGAAACAGGTTGGCAGCATGACTTCTGGTGAACGAGGAACTAATATAACTATTATTTGCAGTGGAAATGCAATAGGAAATTCTGTCCCCCCTATGAAGATTTTTCTAAGAGTGAACTTCAAAAACCACATGCTGAAATGTGCACCTCCAGGAACACTGGGAACAGCACATATTAGTGGCTGCTTATATGCCGAAAACATTGTTGAATTTTTGAAGCATTTTATTCACCATGTCAAATTTTCAGAGGATCAAAACGTCTTGTTTCTCTTGGACAAGCACGAAAGCCATATCAGTAGTGAAGCAATTACTTTGGCTAAAGAACATGGCGTTTTTATGCTTACCTTTCTTCCACGTACCAGCCATAAGCTGCAACCTTTGTATAGAGGCGTGTTTGGACCCTTTAAGAAATACTACAGTACCGCATGTAGCAATTGGATGCTGACAAACCCTGGGAAACCAATAACCATGTATGAAGTTGCAGAGAATGTTGGCAAATCATATCCTTTGGCCTTTTCTACTGTAAACATTCTATTGGGCTTTTGTGTATGGCCAGTGAGTGTAAACATATTCACTGATGATGAATATTTTAGTTCAAGTGTGACCGACAGACCAGATCCATCCATAAATTTCCAAAATAATGATTTTCCCGAGGAAGAAAGTGAGTCAACAATGACGGAACTGGAAGTTTCTGTATCAAACTCAGTTTGACGTCCTGCAGAATTTTCAGAGCCTTCGGCATCAAACTCTATTTCATGTGCTGCTGAGTTTTGTGAGCTTCGTACATCTAACTCCATTTCATTTGTAACGCCTGAACAGGTACGATATTTTCCAAAAGCAAAACCTCGTATTTCCAAAAGAGACAGCCGAAAACCAGGGAGATGTAGAATCCTGACAGACACTCCAGAAAAGAAAGAAATTGAAGAACAACATACAATATGAATGGTCAAAAGAAAAAGAAAAATACTTGTAATTCACTAATAATTTGGCACATTGCAATTTAAATAGTTACTATATGATAAATCAATATATTACCTGATATTTTTTCTCTTATAAAATTCCTGTGTATATGTTTTTTTCTATTCATTATGGAGTGAAACCTGACTTTCAGGGAATGGTCCTAGGTACAGTCCGACCACGGAAGCGAGGTCCCTGGAAGCTGTTACGCATGCGCGAGAAAAGCTAGTCTACTTAGAAAATAGGGGAAAACGTCATATTTTCGGATGTGTTCGTTTATTAAATACGGAATGTATTTCAGACTGCTTTTTGTCCGTAATTTTAAAGTTATTTTTAAAACTTTATTTTTGATCGAATATGTGAATAATACTTTCAAAATAATAAAAAGAAAGAAGCAAATCTATTTAAAAAATAGGAGTGTTATAGGAGTGGATATTTTCGGGTGTGTTTGTTTAAGAACTGCGAAAGAATGTTTTCAACCAACTTTCTTTTTCAGAATTTTTCTTTTGATTGAATGTATAAATAAAAACCGAAAAACATATTAAAGTGAGGGTTTGAAAAATTCCATTTCTAAGTGATATATTGTAATAACATAAATATATATATAATGCAATAAAAATAATATATTTGATTCACAGTTTTACAATTTGCAGAAATAATTAGGATATACAACTCAAAATTTTCAATCTTTTGTGATTAGCAATAAAAAATTTAAAATGAATTTAAGATCTTTCTCATAATTTTATAAATAATCGAAGTGTGAATATGAGATGCAAATTTATAATTTCAGTCTTCTATGATAATTAAAAATCTAGATTTAAAAAATGCATTTTATTGTAAATTAAAATTAATTTAAAAAATGGTATATTTACATTCACTGTGATATTTATAAGATCTGCAGAAAAAATACATCAGTGATCGGTAAAATTTTTTTTTGTATCAAAAACTATCAAATAAAATCAATGAAAAATCTAATATTCATCTGATAAAATATCCGAATCACTGTCCGTTTCTGAAATATCTATTTGCAGAGGATCAACCAAATCTTCAATCACACCATCCCTTTTCCAATACATATTTTCTAATGAAACAACATGAGAGCTATTGTTGATACTATTAAATTGTTGGTACTATTTTATGGACAGCATAAAATTCATGAATTGTTCTTCGAATTACATCGGAATCAAAATTATCTAAAGCTACGTTTTCGGTGGTTCTTTTTTTCTGACGTTTCCTCGGAGATTCAAATTTTGGAGTTTCTTCACCCTTTGCTTCTCTGCGTATTCTTTTTACACTGGACATTGATATCTCGGTCATTTCACTAGCTCTCTTTAGGGATTGCGAAAGTGGAACAATAACATTTCCTTCTAGTGCTTCTTTATCACACAATTTAATTACATTGTGTATTATACGTTTACAATCACTACGGAACGGCTTATTCCGAGAAGTTGTGTTGGGTAAAGGATCCATTAATTTTAATATAATAATCAAAATAACAGACGAGGAAAAAGCAAGCAAATGCAGTTAGTAACCAATTCTAAAGAATGTCGAGAGAATACGAGACTTTTCCCCCTCCTTCCTAAGCAGCCTTACCTACGGGGTGAATAGAATCGTCTTGGCACTATGCCAACCGTGGTTCTTCGTTCTGTGGTCGAACAGTACACCAGCTACTGGTCCTAGGTACAATGTTGTCTTGTACCTAGGTCCATTTGTGAAGTTTCTTAAAAAAACCTTCTATTTGACAGAATTTATTATTTTGATTATTTATATTAATCCCAATGGGATGGTAATTAGTATAACAATGTGTGCATATGAGTTTCACAATTTTAAACCTGTCAGTGAATCTGTTTTAGTTCATTGAAAAAAGGTGGTCCTAAGTACACAGGTCTCCCCTAATCAGATTTCACTGTGTTCAGGTTTACCTTTGTTATACAAATTTTCCCTCAAGTATAATATCGTTTTAAAATACAAGAAAGATGTGTTTTAATACCCTGACATTTCAGACACGTAAAATAGGACGAAAAGTAAATTTCGACCAATGAGCAAAATGCGTCGAATAATCCTGAGCTATTCTCCTTTTCCAACTATTTCTCATTTTCCAACAATTTTGATGGAGAGATTGCGTCTATATCATATGTAATTGATAAATTAAAAGACAGCCTTGGTCATAATATTGTGTTTTTTGTCGAATTTCAAGCTGCTATTTTCTCGCTTAACAGTTTGAACTATAACGAAAATGCCCAGGTTCACTCTTGTAGAATGAAGCTTTTCGATCTAAAGAAAACCGGAGAAAACATTGTTCTTCAATGGATTGCGAGCCTTTATGATATTCTTGAAAATGAACAGGCAGATAAACTTGCCAAGTCTGGATCTCTTATGGCCCAGCCAGATTCTCCTCTGCCTCTGCGAAATATTACAAGAATTATTTACAATAAAATGAAAGCTAATAGATTATCCTTATATGTTGATACAGCTGTGGATAAAAAGTGGAAAATCCTGCTCAACAAGAGTAATAATATCCCTAGTTCCTTGCCTCGGTCTGTTGGAGTTGATTGCTTTCGTATGACAACTGGACGTAATTATCTACAAAGACATTTGCATCGGACAGGCATCAGTGATTCAGCTTGATGTCCTCTGTGCCGTCAGGGTGATATAGATAGCGACCACCTCAAGAACTGCCCCATTGTTTTAAAGTTTATTACGGACAGCTGTGTGGAGGCTAATTTTGTCTCTCGCTTTTCTGCATCTTCATGTCTATATTGGGTTGCTCGTCGACAAATGGTAGATATGCCGAAGACGGGCATAGGATAATAAAAAAATCAAACTAGAAGTATAAATATTCGTCGATTGTGAAATGAAAATGCTATTCACATCGGATCTTAGTAACATTGAATACTTAAAATATACTGCCAGAAATTTGCTTTGTATGCGTGAAATTTTCTCTAATTATATAGCCATTCCTATGCTCAGTGATATTACTATGATAGTACTTTTGTATCTTTGTTTTGATGTTCTTTCGTTAATTTGATCTACCAAATGGATAATTCCAAGTTTGTGTAATAACTTACAAAGGTGTTCTGTAAAAGTTCGCAGCCGATGGCTGTTAGTTCGCAATAAGTTGTACATGCAGAATTAAAGAAGGTGCAAGGAGAAGCGATTTAGAAGGCAGAGTGGTGGCTGCAATTTGGACTTCCAAAATTTTGGGGGCACTGTTGACTCCTTCATTAAAACTTATTGGAATTTGGGACTTAGTTTAATTTTGTTCATAGCCAGGAAATCTACGGGCGGGTTCGCTGTTGATCGTCTGGTTGTAAGTGAAGCAAGGCCGCATATCTTATTGACTGGACCGTGAGGTTCTTGAATAGCAAAATTCTAAAATTGCTACAATTGTAGCAATCTTATAATTTAGCAATTTAAGAATTGTAGCAATTTTAGAATTGGAAAAATAATTCTAAAATTTTAAGTTCTAGAATTGTTTTTCCAATACTTTTCTTCTACATTTCCTTTTACAATTTACAATTTTAATATGTAGCAATTTTAGAATTGGATAGCCAATTCTAAAATTGCTGCAATTTTTATCTTTCCTTGTGCTAAATAAAATTATCAAAAGGAGTTTTAATTTCTTTTTCTACAGTAAATGGATACGTTTCACAAGTTTTTATTTAGAGCATTTAACGACTATTGCAAGGGAAGAGAACGATTATATAGGAGGTTGGTCTCAAATCATACAAAATTCTTTCAAAACCTTTTATTCAGAAATAAAAACACAGTTTACTAATTCCTGTTTACATGGGAGTGTTCATGGAAAAATGATGAAATTTCATATTTTTGGGGGGGATCTTTATTTCGGTTGATTCCAGGGATTCCCTCGAGCTTTTCCAAGATTTCCAGTGGACACCGTCATTATTACTTCCAAGTCTTCCCCTGAGGTATAGCCCATTCAGATTGGAATGGTGGCAATTATTATACCACCATCCACCTTTACATGCCTGAGCACAACTGCCATTCTTATTGTTGTCATTGTCTTGGTCTTTCGTAGAAAATTTCTGGTTCTCATGAGTCCTGAACAAACCGTCACCTGAAGTGGGAAAGAATATTAAATTTAAATATTTTTATTTACCCTTAGCATGTCATTGAGTAAATTGGATGATAAAAAAAACAAGGACCAAACGATTTCATACAACCAAACTTTGCCTAACAGGAAGAAAACAGAAATTTAGTTTCATAAATGATCTTTTTGAATTCGAGAATTGGCATTTTGTTTAAAAAAAAGTGTAGATAATGCAAATGTAAGAATAAATGTTAGTGTAAACCGAGAGATACACAAAAAAATGTTTAAATTGAAACGCTTAAATAATAAAAAAAAATAAAAAAAAACTTTATAAACTTCGATTACAGAGACACCTGATTTGCCATTTAATGTTGATATTTTATGTTCTATGTTTTAAATAGCATGCTATTTGATGATTTGGAACAGAATTTTTGAGATTTTATTTACTTGAGCTATATCTATATATTTAAGTTGCTAAGCCAACTTTTTGAGCAGTCCGTGAGAGAAAACTACTGCATGAATTTAATTAATTTTGTTCTTAAACAGAAGATTGTAATCTTCAGATTTGTCAAATTTGGTTTTTGTAACCCCAATTTCTATTAATTAGTGACAATTTGCAATTGAAAATTGATTTCTGGGCATGCTCAGTGACATGTTTTAATGATAAACATATTTATTACGAGGAGTCTCTCTAGATCTCTCACTGCTATTTTTATTTTTATGAGAATTATGTCTATGAAATATAAGATTAAACCTGATGGAAATTGTTTATTTCGGGATAATTTTCAATTAACAAATTTCTCTCTGCGCATGCTCAGTGACATTTTTAAATCTGGGTTTAGATACTTACTAAGCACGAGGCCGCTTAAACACATTAATTTGTTTCTGTGCATTATTATGATTGTCAACATTTGGCAAAGATGTGTTGTGTATAATTTGTGTGTTAGTGCTTTTATTTGTATGCAGTGCTTTTATTTGTATTGACTTGTATGCAGCCACAGGAACCCGTGTATCAAGGGTGACTGTTTCCAAAAGACTTCATGAGAGAGGGTTGTTTTCAAGAAGACTGCTGTTTGCGTCCAGCTCACTTCTACGAACAGGAGAATCCGTTTATCATGGTGCAGAGAGCATAGAGATTGGAGTATGGATCAATAGGTGACCGTTCTCTTCACTGATGAGTCCCGGTTCAGCCTAAACACCGATTCTCGCCGTACGTTCATATGGAGAGACCCTATCCCACTTCCTACCATCCAATGTCCGCGAAATCGACCATTATGGTGGAGGTGGTTTAATGGTCTGGGCAGGCATCATGTGGGATGGCCGCTCACCTCTCCATGTCTTTGAAAGAGGCACCGTGACTGGTGTGATGTATAGGGATGAGGTCTTGGAGCCCTGTGTTCGCCTTTTCAGGGTTGTAGTTGGCCCTGAGTTCATTTTAATGGACGATAACGCGAGGCTAGATAGAACTCTTCTGGTCGACGAATTTCTAGAGAGTGAGGATATTCGCCGGATGGATTGGCCAGCCAGATCTGCAGACATTAACCCTATAGATCATGTCTGGGACGCTCTGGCGAGGGAAATTGCAACTCGCAACCCCCTCCGAGAACCATTCAGGAAATGAAAGCAGCGTTGCTGAGCGATTGGGACCAATTGCCACAGGAAATGATAAACTGCCTTATTTCAAGTATGAAATCACTCTACGAGACCTGTATTCCTGTAAGAGGGGACTATACCCCCTATTAACGCCATCTATTAACCCATTTTTCTGTTTGTTCTGCAACCGCTATTTCATACCTTCAGACTCGAACAAGTGTTACGCACGATCATGCGTGTGTATTAGAATTATTGTATTGTTATTTGTTTTGTATTGTATCAATGTATGCACAAATCAAATTTCATTAAAATCGGTACAGTAGTTCTAGAGATAATCGACCAAGTCTGCAAATTCTCTTAATTTCTTACACCAGTGTATAAAAGAAGAACAAAACTGTAAGTCAATGATTGTATTCTGTAATTTACTTGATGTATCCGTGTTGACTTAAGAATGTAATTACTCACCTCACCATTTCTTTCCACTACAGAATAATTAGGCACTCGGACACACAAAAAAAGAATATCTGAAAGCCGAGGAATTCTAGATTTTAATGAAATTTGACTCACACAAACGCATCTTACATTATGCACTTACACTCAAGAGCCAAAACATTATGACCACCTGGCAATGACGAGTTGGCCGACCTTTGGCGCGCAACACAGCTTCAATCCGCCTTGGCATGGATGTCACAAGTCCTTGGTAGATGGTCGGAGAAGTTTAAGCAACGGTCAAGCAAATTCGATATATTGCGAATTGGTGGTCTTTGAACTCTGAGCTGCCGTCCTATGACATCCCAAATGTGTTCTATCGGATTGAGATCTGGTTAGTTAGGAGGCAAGGACATTAACTGGAATTCAGCATCATGTTCCTGGAACCACTCCAACACAATTTTAGTCTTGTGACACGGGGCGTTGTCCTGTTGGAACATTCCATTTCCAGCTGGAAAAACAGAGGCCATGTAAGGGTGAAACTGGTCCGCAATGATGTTCAGATACCCTGTAGCATTCATGGTCTGCTCTACCACAACCACGGGTCCCAGAGTCGGCCAAGAGAACGTCCCCCAAAGCATAATACCGCCACCACCTGCCTGTGTATGAACTACTGTACATTGAGGGAGCAACAGTTCTCCTGGAAGACGGCGTATCCTGACACGGCCATCGGCGTGATGAATGACAAACCGTGATTCATCTAACCAGGCAACTCTCTCCCACTGATGCATGGACCAGTCGCGATGTTCCCGGGCGCAGCGCAGGCGCAGTTGGCGATGACGCTTGGTCAGCAAAGGCACACGAGTGGGACGTTTGCTGCGTAACCCCATATCCAACAGTGTCCACTGAACAGTGTGCTGCGATACTATTCTACTTGGGCCTGCATTGTATCGGGCTGTCAGCTGAGCCACTGTCTGGCTCCGGTTTTGCTTCACCATGCGAGACAGTCTCCGACGACCTTTTTCTTTGATAGCGTGTGGACGTCCAACACCATGTCGTCTACTGCTGGTTTCACCGTCATTCATCCACTTCGCATAAGTACTAAGAACTGTAGGTCGCGAACAATCCACGAGTCGTCCAGTTTCGGAAATACTTGTTCCGAGCCTTCGAGCCATTACAATCTGCACTCTATCAAAGTCGCTTAGATCCGCAGCCTTTCCCATCACCCACAGAATTAAGTGAAAGAATGATTCTTCAGACTCTCCAGCAGTAGTTAAATACCACTTCCACCTGATCCCGTGCCTTCCACGTCATCCAGGCGAATTCATTGCAAAATGTAGGGGTGGTCATAATGTTTTGGCTCTTGGGTGTATATCACTTCAATCGAATAATAAAAAAGTTTCGTTTGCTGATCACGTGATCTCATAATTTTTACTAAGAGATCGTCATGGCAGACGACTTGTCGCCCTGTTGCTACATTTTTGCAATTGTCTCTTTTCGAGTCATCATCTTGCGGGGCCGCGCGTTCGGAGGAGCCTCTGTAACCGTTAGGACTGCGACTTCCGATACTGGTCTTGTAACCGTTCCCGTTGCTGTCTTGATTTCCAACACCCTGGTGATGTTGTCTTGGCCTCTAATTAGGTTTTCTATTCTCCCAATGGTCCACTGGAGCAGACGATTGTTCTTTTCAATGATGGTGACTAGATCTCCTACATTCTAATTTCTGACTTTATTGGCACCCTTTGGACGGATGTTGAGCGTATGGAGGTACTCTTGTGACCACCTTCTCCAAAACGTTTCTTTCATCTGGAGTAGAAACCTATATCTCGAAGAGATACTTAAAGAAGAATGATCGTTAGATTTTTCCGGTATTTCTAGAAGAGGTGAACCGATTACAAAATGGCCTGGAGTAATGGCCTACAGATCACTGGGGTCGTTAGACAGTTGAACTAAAGGACGAGAATTAATACACGCTTCGACTTGGCACAGAAGAGTTGATAACTCTTCAAAAGTAACTGAAGTTCCTTTTGTAATTTTAACGAGGTGTTTCTTGGTAATTTTTATAGATGCTTCCCACAATCCGCCGAAATTTGGGGCATAAGGGGGGATAAAGTGCCATGAAATTCTTCTTTGGGAAGAAAAGTCTTGCACTGCTGCCTCCTTGGGCAGGTTGAATAAGTGCTTGAAGTTGGGGTTGGCTCCTACGAAATTTTTGCATTATCTGAGAAAATGTCTAATTGGCAGCCTCTGTGACCTATGAATCGTCGTGGCACAGCTAAAAATGCATCTGTGGATAGACTGGATACCGTTTCTAAATGCACTGCTTTAGTTGCCAAGCAGGTAAATAAACAAATATAAGATTTGAATGTTCTAGACTTTCGTTTATGCTAACATTTTGTAAGAATAGGGCTTGCGAAATCAATGACGACTTTGGAGAAGGGGCGACTGGGTGTTATTCTTTCTACTGGTAAATCACCCAATTTTTGTATTGACGTTTTAGCTGCTAAACGGCAGCATAATATGCATCGGTTTAATTCCTTTCTGACCGTTGATCTCCCATGAGGTATCCAAAAGTTTGGTCGAATAAGTGCCAAAACTAAATTGGGACCGGTATCTCCACTGTTGTGGTGATAATGTCTTATGAGTAAAGCTGTAATATGTTGTGATTTGAGCATAAGCATTGGATGCTTCTGGTTTAATCCTAGTGATGGATGTTGTCGGAGGCGTCCGCCAACACGAAGTATATTATTTTTTATCAAGAAAAATATTTAACGGTACTAACTTATTTGATGGGTTTAAAGTTTTATTATGACGTAGTAAGTTAATTTCATTTGAGAAATGTGACCTTTGAATTATTTTTACGATACACGTTTCTGATTCCTCTAATTCCAGAGCTGTTAAAGGGCCACAGCGTTTTGATTTATTTTTAGAATTGTAGGAAAATCTCAATATCCATGCAAATGTTCTCAATAGTTTTAGGTATGAAGAAAATCTTTGAAAATGAGTTTCCAATTGATTTGTATTAATGACGGGTGAATCATCTTCTTGATCAGATTGCACTGCTTTAATGCGTTTGTACTATGGGGTTTGGTTGATCCAAGCTAGAACGCTAACTAGATTGAGATTATTTTTGGAGGAACTTCGAATGCTACTTATTAGACCTCACATGACTTCCAGGGAATTTATGTCCAGAATTCTAGAATCATTCAATGTAGTGTAGCAGATTCAAGAACCAGACCAAGATTCAGGACTTCCAGGATCATCTGCAACGTACGTTAGTATAGTGAAACGTGCAAGTTGTAAATTTTGTTTATCATAAAATGACAAGACACATTTTTTCTGTAGCAACTGCAAGAAGCATGTTAGCAAGTCACATATAACATATCATTGTCCCACTTGCAAATAATAATGATTACGTTTATTTTGGGTATAATTTTGTTTAGTACGATATCGCACGCCTACAATTTCACTTTCATTCTTTAAGATTCAATTTTTTCAATTTATGTTATGTTCCCGATTTCACAAATTTTGGAAGCTTTTATAAAAACCACATAGTTTATTTAATGAAAAATATCAGTTTTAGTTTAAAATGTAATGATAGTTTTCTTTTTGTCAAAAATATACTTCTATATATATACATATATATATAATGTGATTATAATTAAAGTTTAAGTTTCAAAATGCTATAAAAAAGAACCACTGATGAGAACGACGTCAAATTTGAACTGCATGTTATTGAAGAAGGCGGAAAGCGTATGGCAGAAGAAAAAAATTTAATTTCAAATTTTAGCACAGATGGCGCTGTAAGCGGCCATCATTTCAAATGAGAAATGATTCGTAAAACAACGGCTAAGGCGTAAGTTACACATTAAAACGCATTGACAAATTAGAATTGTTGAGTAATTTTATTTGCATGACTGTACATATCACACTGAAAGGAACAAATCGGTTTCAAGAGTTTTGCGGCGACATACCGCATAAGAACCATTCATCAAAGAAGTTCGGAAATGTCGCGAGACTGGCGCAAAACAGGTTCAATATTGTGTCCACCGTTCTGTGCAACAAGTTAAAAGCGACCAACAGCATGTTCCACAACGGATTGCAGTGTCTCCGGGGTGATGTTCAGAATGTGTTGCGAAATGCGTGCCTTTAATTCCGCTAAATTTGCAATTGGAGCACGGAACACAACATCTTTGAGATAACACCACCGCCAGAAGTCACAAGGAGTAAGATCAGGTGATCGGGACGGCCAGGCTGTAGGGAAATGACGGCTGATAATTCGAGCATTTCCGAAATACCGCCTCAGCAGCTGCTTCACGGGTGCAATGTAATGAGGAGCGCCATCTTGCATAAAAATGATTTCATTCACACATCCACGCTGTTGCACAGCTGAAATGACGTGGTTGCGCAAAAGAGACGCATAGCGCTGACCAGTGACGGTAGAGGTAACAGGACCGGAAGCACCCGTCTGCTCGAAAAAATATGGCTGTAGGATGAATGATGCCGTAAAGCCGCACCACATCGTAAAATTTTCAGGATGAAGTGGTACGGGGTGCGTTGCCAGTGTATTTTTTGTTGCCCATATCCGACAATTCTAGTTATCGACGTACCCTGTCAGATGGAAATGGGCTTCATCTGTCTACAAAATTTTCCACGGCCATTCATTATCCACTTCCATGCGACCAAGAAATTCGAACGCAAACGTCTCCCTTGCTGGCAGGTCAGACGGAAGAAACTCCTGCACATGGCCAATTTTGTACGGATAGCAATGAAGGATGTTTCGTGCAATTTTCAGCACCGTGCTCGCAGGCCTGTCCAATGTTCGGGAAATTCCTCGTGCACTGCACGGTTGCACACCACCGGCGAACCCCTCCTGTAATGCTGTGGCCACTTCTTCAACTACATCGAATGCACTCGTTTTCTCCCTCTACCAGATTGCACATCAAACGAACTTGTCGTTTCGAATTTTTGCATCATTTTCTTCAGACCCACGACACTCATTGGACCAACGCCTTCTTTTATACCCTTCAGTGTCCTGAACTTTTGCAGAGCTACTCTTGCACAATCATCGTTCTTGTAATACAGCTTTACCAGCAGAGCGCAGTCCTGCAGTCAGACACCCATGGCGAACGTCTAAGACGGGAAATGAGGAACAACCATGTATCTGGTGGTTTTATAACACTGAAATGTGTCGTGCGAATGACAGGTATTTTAATTTACATCCTCTGCTGCTTACAGCGCCATCTGTTGCTAACTTTTGAAACTACTTTTTTTCTTCTGCCATACGCTTTCCGCCTTCTTCAATAACATGCCGTTCAAATTTGACGTCATTATCATCAGTGGTTCTTTTTTAATAGCGTTTTGAAACTTAAACTTTAATTATAATCACACTGTATATATATATATATATATATATATATATATATATATATATATATATATATATATATATATATATATATATATATATATATGAATAATTATTGGACCTTCATGTTATAAAATGTATACTGTATCAAATCAATTTTCTATGTCTAATATACTGTGTATTACAATTTAAAATTACAAAATCTTACTAAGGATCATGATTATTAGGGAATAAGCTCAAGAAATGAATTTATAACTACAATACTTCAGAAAATTGAAGACAGAGTCATACTGAACAGAAAAATACATTGGTAAAGTAATACGATCTGAATACCAAGGTTAAATAATTGTTTCTGCTCTAAATGCTTGATATCCCTTTTTATTTGGTGGTTTTGCCATAAATGACGACAACGGGTCCATTAGTAAAAGTTGCCAATTTATAACATGGAAAACTTTTATGATGGTAAAATCCAAATGACTCGAAAAGCTGGGTGGAAAAAAATATACCCTGGAGGGAAATAAAGAATGATAGGAATATAGTAAACTATCCACGAACCTATAAAATAAAATAAAATAGCCTAAATGCAGAATAGAAATTTAATGCATAATATTCAAAATTTAAAATAAAAAGTGAAAAAAAAGAATATGTGTAAATAAATAATTCAAAAGATCAATCATTTAATTCATAATAAAACTGCAATCAATTTGAATAATAGACATAGAAGTATAACTGCTAATATCCAAGATAAAACTGCCTACGATGTATAATGACCTTTAAATATATTAAATTAATTTAAATCAAAAATACTAGTTCAAGATGCTATGTTATTTTATATGAAACTTTACTTTAGAAGTAAAATACAATTTTTTAAAGTATTCAAAATTACGTATTTCACTTAAATTCATGATTTTTTATACATTTCAAATGCTAAACCACATTTCCCAGACGTATACAAATTGAAAGAAAATAAAAATAAGTGACGATAAATAAACTCATATCGAGAAAAAATATGCAGCCAGAAGTTCTTAAAATCGTACATCTTTCCTTTACAGAAAGGAACATTTTACACCAGTCAATAAAAAGTACTGAAATATTAGAGGAAAGAAAAGGACTCTTACCTGCGTCTCCCGTATAGTTAGCGACGTGCAGCGTGTACCAGTGATTTTCATCGTCAATCCGGAACGTACTGTATTCCGCGTATCTAGTATTATTCTCCACGTCTTTCAAGTCAAATCTCGCGGAATAATTCTTCTGGTTGGTCAAGGCATATATATTATCGTTTCCTAAACAAGGGAGGAAAATAATGGAAAGTTGAAAGTTTAAAAAATTTTGAATTATTTTCAGCATTAGACGTATATATAAGGTCTCGAATTGGTGAATAGTTAAGCCTCAATATATCAACCTGTCGTTTCCCATAAAAAAAAATTCGAGAAATTTCTATAAACAAATTGTAATTTAATCTGAATAATTTTACCTTAGAATATGGAAATATGTAGAACACTGCTACCATAATTTAAAATGCTACAAAATAGTACTTATTAAAATAGATTCTTTACGCGCAATTGAATAGTTCCGCCACCATAAGCAAAAAATTTATTGACTTACAGATATTACCCATAAAACGTAACCAAATGCGATTTGAAATCATTTATCATTCTATTACTCTATCTGTATCTATCGACCTATCGATACATATATATCGTGTATGTATTTGGGGGGGGGGTGTATATACAGAGTCTCTATCTCTGTATATACACACCCCAGCACACACACACACACACACACATATATATATATATATATATATATATATATATATATATATATATATATATATATATGTGTGTACGTATGTATGTATGTATGTATGTATATACCGGGTGGCCATAATTAAACTGACAGTGCTCACAGTGTTCTGTAGCGCGATCTATTTGCGAGAATGACGCCACATTTTGTAGGAAGATTAAACAAGACGGGGGACGAAGGATTCCGCGAAAAAATAAATTAGTTCCAAAAGCCACCGCTGGGGAATATTTGGCGCTGTGTAATAGAAAATAGATTGTTAACAAATGCAAATCAATACGGAAATTACCTTTTATTTTGCATTCAAATGAGGTTCAATGTGGCTGCCGTTGTTGTGGACCACATATTGCATTCTGTGCACAGTATGCACAACTGCAGAAAGTAACATGTCTGCAGGAATCTCCCGTTCAGTCCGTGATATGTTATCCTTCAACGTAGCCAGGTCCTGGACCACTCCTTGATAGACCTTGGACTTAAGCTATACCCCATAGCCAGAAGTCGCATGGGGTAAGATCAGGCGACCGAGGTGGCCATGCAGTTGGAAAGTAGCGGCTAATGACTATTTCTGTTATGAATTTCTGTCGTAGCAGCTGTTGCACCCGTACAGCAACGTATGGAGGGGCTCCATCTTGCATGAAAATGATTTCCCCCAGGCATTGTCTTTGCTGAAGTGCCAGAATGACAAAGCTGTTCAACATGTGGCGATATTTCTCTCCGGTAACAGAACAGGTTTCTGGTCCTGTCGGGGTAATGTTCTCATAGAAGAATGGACCTACGATAAATTCCGCTGTGAACCCACACCAAACAGTTACCTTTGGTGAATGTAAGGGAATTTCTGTGACTGCATGTGGTGATTTGTCATCCCAAATTCGGCAGTTCTGGGTATTCACAGTTCCATGCAGGTAAAAGTGGGCCTCGTCTCCCCATAAGATTTTCCACGGCCAAGCATCATCCACCTCCATTCTGGCAAGAAAGGTGAGAGCAAAAGTCAATCGCTTATCATGGTCGGGGTACAGTAACTCCTGTACACGGCTGATCTTGTACGGATAGAAGTTGATAATCTTTCGTAAGATTTTCCATACCGTACTGTAAGGAATATCCATATTCCGAGCTAATCCACGAGCGCTAGAGGTGGCAGCAATATTGTCTGGTCCTCTGTCGACAATCGCCGTGGCAACTGCTTCGATTGTATCCTGTGGTACAGGTTTTCGTCCTCTGCCTGACTGAACCTTCAGAGAACCTGTTTTCTCAAACGTCGCAACCATTGCTTTTAGCCCATTAACTGACACAGGACTGTTACCTTTACTCATTTTTTTGTGAGTTCTAAAAGCACGAAGAGCGGCTGACGCGTTGCACTGGTTGAGGTAAAAGAATTTGACCAGTACCGCACGCTCCACTAAAGAAGGAGACATTGCACATAAACTTTCAATCCGATTGATTCGAAACGTAACACATTGCCTTTTAAAACCCAAGCTGCTGGCACTGTGCCAATGGATGTAACGTGAAATTTGAATAAAGAACTTCTTCTTCTGCTCAGCGTGCGTGATATTGCAGATCACGAGACTTTATAGGTGTTTATGTAGATTTTACGCTTTTTTAAAAGTGTTGCCATATTGCACTTGAACTAAATAAGAAAATGTGCATAATAAAAGGTAATTTTATTCCGTATTAATTTGCATTTGTTAACACTCTATTTTCTATTTCACAGCGCCAAATATTCCCCTAGCGGTGACTTTTCGAACTAATTTATTTTCTCGCCGAATCCTTCGTCCCCCGTCTTGTTTAATCTTCCTACAAAATGTGGCGTCATTCTCGCAAATAGATCGCGCTACAGAACACTGTGAGCACTGTCAGTTTAATTATAGCCACCCGGTATATACATACATACATACATACATACGTATATATATATATATATATATATATATATATATATATATATATATATATATATATATATATATATATATATATATATATATATATATGTCACGACTTTTTCGCCGTGCACTCATTTAAACACATTAATTTCTTTAAATGCAGTCATTAAACAGTAGGCCGGTGGAAGAACTTATACTGAATTATCTTTTAAACACCTCTTTATTAATTAACATTAATCAAATACCCAATTAATCCAGCTAAATCGCCATTTTCCATCATCTCACAGCCCACGCGACAGACGCGCGTCTTGACTCTATCAAAAATCTCCCTGAACTGCGAAATTTCTTTCTCTTCCTTTATGTATGTCACATAGGCGTTGGGCCTCTTTTAGATCCCCTCCAACATCCGATGATTATGTAAGATAACACGCGTGCGAGGGATTCGATTGACCCTGAACTCTTTCGCTGCGAAACACAGTCTACTTCCTAAATTGGAGACTACACTAGGACTTTAAAAGAAAAATTACTATTTAACTCTCATTAATCTAATTATATATATATATATATATATATATATATATATATATACTGAAGTGTCGCTGAATTAGGGATACCTACCTAGTAACGAGTTGGGCCTCCTCTGGCATTGATAACGGCTGCCAGACGACGAGGCATAGATTCAACAAGTTTCTGGAAACGTTCCACGGGAATGGCTTGCCAAATATTGGCTAAAACTGTCCATAATTCAGTAAGGTCCTTTGGGGCTGTGTGATGGCCTTTCACGCATTGTTCCAAAACTTCCCAAAGATGCTCAATAGGATTTAAGTCTGGACTTCTAGGTGGCCAATTCTTGACAGAGAAGTCAGAGGAATGCTCATCCAACCTGCCAGTAGCCAACCGGGACTTGTGAGAGGTACAGTTGTCTTGCTGGAAAACTCCATTACCGAGCGGATAACAGAACAGCATAAACGGATGGAGGTGATCACCCAGCAACTCTACGTACCGAATTGTATTGAGGGAGGTTGGTACACGCACCAAAGATCTCAAACTGTGCAACGAAAAAACACCCCAGACCATGATTGAGCCACCATGCCCTTGTACAGTTCCAGCCAGGCATGCAGGATCCATGGCTTCATGAGCCTGACGCCATATTCACAGCCTACCGTCGGCGTTAAGTAGTCGGAATCGAAACTCATCACTCCATGCTACTCGTTTCCAGTCCTCTACAATCCAGTCTCTGTGCTCTCTTGCCCAGGCAAGATGTGCAGCCCGATGGCGAGTATAGAACAATGGTACTCTCGTAGGTCGACGGCTCCCGAAACCCATACGGTGAAGCGAGCGTTCCACAGTCCGTTTACTGACTGTACGACTGGCACCGTCGACTGGCACCGTCATTAAACTGGGTGGTAATTTGAGATAATGTTTGGCTTCGCTGGCTACGTACAATACGCCTGAGCCGTCTCTCACCACGCACTGTCAAGGCTAATTGTCCTTTACAGTTTGCCCGATCACTAGTTTTTTTCCAACATCCATGTATTCTTGGTATACTCTTGACACTGTCGACCTTGAAAATCCTAGCTGACTGACGATTTCGGAAATTGAATGGCCCATGCGTCGCGCACCTACGATTTGTCCGCGATCGAAGGCGTCTAAATCAGGCAGTTTACCCATTCTGGCAATTCCAACAACTAATTCAGAACAACCACAGTACGCGCTATATATGCAGTTTCCACAGCGCCCTCACTTGCGCATACATGATGCGCAGCGCTACACAATTTGCATAGGCTTTGCTATCCATAATTCAGTGGCACTTCAGTGTATATACTCATATAATGAATAATTAATGGAGAGAGACTGTATAAGAGAGAATATTTATAAAGGGCACGAAATGACAGCATTTGAAACCTATTTTGTAATACGATTTCCATTAAATTCAAGAGAAAAGAAAAGGGAAGAACTTAAAAATAAATTCCAAGAAGAAAATAGGAATACCTTTTATACGAATATCCGAGTACACGAAAACGGTTTCAAATGTTATAAATTTTTACGTTTCTCATTCTATAACCGCCATTAAATTGAGACAAAATTTCAAATATACTCCATATTTTTTACAAGTACTCTTTAGTTCCGTAACATTTGTCATACGGAATTTCTGTGAATTTTCTCATTCTCCCCCCCACTTAGAAGTCCTTAATAAATGTCTAGAAAGACAAAAAAACCATCAAATTTTCAAAATCTCTATTTTAACGAAAAAGTATCATTTTGTTGAAAACTTTTGAGATATATCATATCTGTATCACTCTAAAAGTAACACTTCTTATTAACATCCATTATTTAAGCAATTTTTAAAAAAAATTATAACAATTATTGAATTTGAAATTTTTTCTTCTCAGGATTACAAAACGCTCATAGTTCTTGGATGTAAATATAGATCAAAGAATATAAAACTAGTTTGTTAAATAGAAATTTTATCAATTTTAAAAAATGTGTTTCTTAGAATTACAAAACGCTATTAAATCTTTGATTTAAATATATCACAGAGAATTGAAAACTATTTTGTTAAATAGAAATTTCGTGAATTTAAAGTTTGTCATATGATAAAAATTGAATTATCTTGAGAAAAGATTGTATATGATTATTAAATTTAGGCTAAATGTGGACATAAGGAAGATAAAAATATTATTTTTCTTCTTTTTAAAAGATTAGATTACAGGAAAAATAATTATAAAACATGCAATACCTAACCAAAAATCCTTTTCTATGTCTCCAAATCCTTCTTTATAACTTTTCCAATCTTTGTAAAAATAATCTACAGGTCTTCCAAAGTTTCCTCTTTTCTGTATCAGCTAAAAATACAATTGCTTAGTCAACACATAATCAAGTTTATATGACCAAGTTAAATACATTTTTATTTTGTTATAAACGAAATACATTTTGTTTACGTAACAGCAAAACCCTGAGTTATTTTAGTTTATTGTTAAAATCGTAGAAAGTAAACAAGAAACATTTATTTTTAGTTTATCATATTACTTTATATTGTTATTACCACTAAAAACGAAATGAATGGAAACGATTCAATATCCATATTATTAATCATTAACGGAAAGAAAGGAAAATAGTGTGCAGACATATGTAATTTAAAGCATTTTTTGAAAATCACAGAAAAATAACATCGCACAATATAAAATAAATTTTCTTAAAATTCAGTCTTGGGTAAAGGAGTTTTAGCATATGTTAGTTATAGGCATTTTATTGATTTCTTCTCCCGAATGTTTCATTTTAACTTTCTAACCAATTCGTTATATATTAAAGGGAAATTACGTAGCCTTTTGCATCTGAACATACATTGAACCAACGAAATATGTTATAGTAACCTGACAGTGAATTCATGATATTTATTGTCATAAAAAGTTATTTAATGGTCACAGAGACGTTATGTCTCAAATACCGAATAATAATTTAAGTACAAAACAATGAGGTTAGAAAATCTAATAAAACCATATAAAACTAAGACATGCTTTCAGTGTAAATTCAATATAGCTAGAGCACTTTGTATCCTATAAAGGTGTGTTGAACCAAACTCGGACATTAGAGGACTTAAGATAATAAATTGCGATATGCTAATTTTTTTCTTTTTGTATATGTTTAATTAAATTAGCGGTAAATAATAAAAATCGATCTTTCCACTAGAAATTTTAAAAAAAGTTCCATTAACGATTGATTGGAAATAACAAAACACATGTGTAAAGAACAAATTTTTAAAACATCAACCATTACGTAGGGGTTTATCGCATTCACATTCTTTGAGAGCTACGTATTGATTTACCATACTGCTGTAGCTGCTATAGCTTTTTAGTGATTCAAAATGTTTACCTTTCGATTCAAATTTATCGAAGCGTTAATATTTCAAAATTAGTATTTTGAATATAGTATAAAACTTTAGCGCATTTCCATATTTACGGAAAAATTCATCCTGCCAGTGTTTCCAGTTTTTTCCAGTTTTTTCTTGTGGGATCGTAAATAAAAATGTCATTTATTTAGCTCAAGTCTTGTGGTAATAATCCCAAACCTAAAAGAGCTATTTTCTATCACCAGTTGCGGAACATTATTTAGAATGCTTGATGTTGAAAATATTCGGAGTAAAATTTTGAAAATGCAGGAAAAAATGCATCACAAAATGAGTGGTTAAGACCAAACGTTATCCAAAACTAAGTACATTTGAGGTAATTATATTTTCAGGTGTGGTTAAACTCACGAAAGCATTTGCTATGTCTTTTTTCTAACTGCTTCTGTTTCAAGAAAAGAGAATGGTTTTGAAACGCAGATGCTGATGACATCCCGTGACAAATATTTTTCATGAGCTATGGATAATTCCGGGTCTTAAATGTCAACACTTTTACGTTGCACGTACTCTGGTTAAAATTATACTACACGTAGAGAAATAATAGCGAAATAATTAGAAAAATTTCTTATCGTTACAAAAGAAATTGAATACTTACAGTCCATCCTCCACCATTCGTTTGCATATCGCAATATACTTTGAGGGACTTGTCCTTAGGCCATATCGTGTAAACACCACTGGTAGTGTATCCCATTTCGAGCAATTCACTGCAGTCTAGGGCTCGACGAGTGATATTTTTTTCACAACTGATACCTGAAAATGAGAAATTAGATAAAAGATAATTTTTCTTGTTTATATAACTTAAATTGCTTCGTTCAGGAGAGACATAATTCGGTTGAAATTCTATACAAAATTTTTAACAACAGGAACTAAAATAAACTCTAAAAAGAATAGTCAAATTAAATTTCAATTTTTCAGATAGACTAAAATTATACTTTTTCAAGCATATAGAATAGTAATTAAAAGGACTGTAGATTATCTACTGTCGCAGACTCCATGGTTTACCATGGTTTTCACTCGTTGTTTCATTTACGTTTGTTGACTCCTGCCACATTTCGCGAGATAACTTTTTGATGTTTGGCAACACGCAATTAAATTTTGAGTTTTATTCTTTTCTTTTATTATTGTTATGTTAAGTTACGGCGCCTGTTGGTGATATATTTTTCGGTCCCGTTTTTTACGGCGGGAAGTATATAACTTCGGTCTAAATTAATATATATATAAAGTTGTATGTGTGTAATTAGTAATCTAAATTAAACTAATATTTCTCGATATTATATGAGTACCTAAAGAATAACATCACAGGATCTGTTTCATTTTAACGTTTCAAAATTAGTATTTTAACATTTCATGTTTGTGTTTATGTTTATTTTATTCTTTAGAGATATTTTCCTTTTTCGATCAAACACGGCAGAATTTTTTACTTTTCTCCATTCAAGTTTACGCGTTTCTTGGCTTTTTTTTAAGGCAGCGTTATAGAGTTCACCAAATTAATTTTCAATAAAGGGACAGCAGACACACGTGTTTGTCCTTAGTCGGGATTCTCTCGCGATCGCACTCTTTGGAATTTCTCTATTTAACCGTTAAACAATGTAGTTGATTTTTTGTACGTGTACGTGTATTTCATCATTTACGAAACACGAGCAGATATAATTATAATGACGTAAACTAACTTTAGTAAATTCAATAGCATTTTCATCCTTGGCTGTCAAAATTATAATTTTTACCCGTTTTGGACCTGAAACGCTTTTTTAATTGGTACCATTACTTGATATTAAAGTTCCGTTCTTTATGCAATTTTAATATTATGCAAAATACGAAAATTTTCAGAATCGAGCTGGGAACTATAATTTTTTGATTTACTGTATGTAACGGTACACGCCAGTACAGCTCCATTAGATCGTATTAAACAATACATATTGATTTTCATTTTACGACATTTGCATTTATGGGATCTTGTCACAGAAAATTTTTTTCAACTTACTTGCCGGAATAGTAGACTTTGCTTCTCTAATTATTCCAACCGCTGTATCTAAATAATACACAGCCATTTTCTTCTCGCAGGTATATGTCGCTGCGGAGCCTGCATAGCAAAACGAAATTATTGCCATTAGAACTAAGTAGCTGGTCTCGGAAACAGAAAAGAAGGAGACATCAGAAACACGTGTGCCAAATTTCTACCCGAAGAATTATGCCAGATGGCCCAGCCATCGTGTTGATGAATTGGAAAAGTGATATATTTTTGTATAACGCATTAGGCAATGTAGAAATAGGAGTCTATGTAGAGGGAACGACAAATTGTTGTTAAATCCTTTAGTTTATAAAAAAAATTCGCAAATTTTAGAATTAAATTTAGTTAATGAGTCCATTAATTTTAGTATTTACGTGAGCTATCGAAGACAGTAACCATTGACGACAGGAAACTTGTATATTTCCTTAGTCTGAGTTCTCACCGGACACCCCTCTTTGGTAGATCTTTATGCTTATTTTTAAACAATGAAGGAAGTATTTTGTACAAGTATTTAATAATTTGCAAATCACTTTCAAATATAATCATAAACTAGAACACTAATTTTAGGATATGTAAGGTATACATAAGATTCGATTCACAAGAATCGAACTTTTGAGTGAATGAATTAAAGAAGCTGCTTGAGATATGCTAATTTCAGCATACGCGCTTGGTATAAATACCAAGCAGCTTGATTAAATTAGAAAGGTTGTTAAAGTTGATAGATAAGCGAGAGGGGGCTACGAGGTATGCAGCTCCAGGTGCTATCCTGCGCTAGTGCTTAGGGGGGCCCAAAGTTTACGTGGCAAAACTGCTGGTTTGACTCTCTACTGGTTTGTGAGTATTTGCAAAGTGTATTTTTATTGAATGCTAATATATATTCCGTACAAGTAGTACGTATGCTTATTGTTGTAAAAGCAAATTCTATATGTGCAACGAATTCAATAAACATTGTTTCATGTATAAACTGTGTTTGTATCAAATTTATTTAGAGTGCCACTTCAAATTATATACACCCCTGTGCGGGTAGAAGTGAGTTAAACTCTACAAATATTCCAGAACATTCGTATCATTAGTCTTCAAAATTTGAATTTTTTGTCATTTCGTGTATTTAATCTTCTATGGACTTATTCTTTGTATACATGTTTTCGGGAAAAATTTTGTAACGTATTAATCCACTTTTTTTACTGGTACATAAACTTTATATTAAAGCTGCTTTCTTTGTGAGTACGGTTTTACTGTCGCTTAAAAACACAAAGATTTGAGAATCGTGTTGGGCTCTAACCATTTTCGATTTACTATATGTAATTTTAACGT
The DNA here is from genome assembly GCA_907164885.2 of Dolomedes plantarius. Taxonomy (NCBI): domain Eukaryota; kingdom Metazoa; phylum Arthropoda; class Arachnida; order Araneae; family Dolomedidae; genus Dolomedes; species Dolomedes plantarius. Next base: position 52,204,584 of record OU015502.1, on the reverse strand, counting down.
CAGTACATTAGATCGTACAAAACTGTCCGTATTTCTTCTAGCTTTACGACTTTTGCATGTTAGCTTTTATGTAAGCTTGTCAGAAGAAATATTCCCAACTTACCTGTCGGAAGAGTAGTTTTTACTTTTTCAATCATGTCAACTGCTGTATCTAAATAGGATATGGCAGTCTTCGTGTCACAGGAAGATGTCGCTTTGCAGGCTGTATGGGAAAGCGTGATGATTACTATTAGCACCCAGTAGCTGGTCCTGGAAAAAGGACATAAATTTGACAGCAATTAGAATTTTGCTAAAAGTACAACCATAGGCGTAGCATTGGTGGGGGGGGGGGCACGTTCCCCCCCCCCAACTTGAAAAATACTAAAACGTTAATAGAAGTTCAGTGAAAATCGAAAAATTGTAGAAAACTTTGTAGAGTTTTAGCTACTTCTACCCAAACTTGGGTGTATATAATTTGAAGTGGCACTCTAAATGAATTTGATACAAACACAGTTTATACATGGCACAATGTTTATTGAATTCGTTGCATATATAGAATTTGCTTTTACAGCAATAAGCATACGTACTACTTGTACGGAATATATATTGGCATTCAATAAAAATACACATTGCAATACTCACATACTAGAGAGTCAAACCAGCAGTTCTACCACGTAAACTTTGGGCCTGCTAAGCACAAGAGCCGGTTAACATCTGGAACTGCTTACCTCGTAGCTCCCTTAACTCGCTTATCTATCAACCTTTTCCTCAACCTCTCAACTTAATCAAGCTGCCTGGCATTTATGCCAAGCGCGTATGCCGAAATTTGCATATCTCAAGCAGCTTCTTTAATTCATTCACTCAAAAGTTTGATTCTTGTGAATCGAATCTTATGTATACCTTACACTGGCCTCCCTCGAAAAAAAATTAGGTAACTGAGGTCTGAACGGCTTCAGTTAACTAATTGAAAACGCGCGCTGGTCTGACTTTTTACATAATGGGTGGCAAAGCCAAAAAACCTTCGACACGTTGTGTAGGGGATAAACGCCACTCCCATTTTACAAAACTAACCCCGAAAGGTCCAAGTGACACCAACACACAGTGGATTTGCAGAGTTGCGGATACTGGACTGGCCAACTGCGCACTAGAAAATCTATTTTAGTTAAAAGTGTCAACACAATTGCACAGCATGACATTTCTTGACTGTTTGTAGCTGCTCTTCCCCAATTCATAATGCATATGTGTTATGTTTTGTGAAGTTAGTACATTAGTTAGTTAGTTGTTATCTGGAGTTAATATGTATTTTTTTCCTCTTCACTACATGTCCCATTCAAAAATTTATAAAACAGTATGCCGTTTTTTTTTTCAGTTGCTCACCCCTTCCCCTCAAAATTTTTACACAGTATATACAATGGATAATTTCAAACTAGTTTGTTCGATTTTATTAAAGGGTGGGAGTTAGAATAAGAGAATTGATACAAGACTTGTTCATGACGGCAGCAACTTCGTTGCACCAGTCTGTCCATTCCGTGGAATCTCTCTTGATGGTCGCAATCCTAGTAAAGGGGTTCGTTGACCGTGTGGGCATCCTTCGTGTAGCAGGTCGTAGGTCCTGAGGCTCTGGTCCGGCTTAACGATGGACAGGAGGTCTCTTGGGAGGAGGGTCTTGTTGGGCGGCTGAGATCTTACGTTTTCTTTGCGTCTGCTTCCCTCGCTTGCGTGGATGTTCGAACAGCTGAGAGTCAGGCGCCTACGATGGAGAAGTCATAGGAGTCTTTCTTTTAACTTCTAAACGGGGATCCTATGGAGGAGAGGAGCTGTTTCCCTCATGCAGGTCATCGCCGGAATCGTGAGTAGGGGGAGGACCGTATTCGTTGGTGACCCCGGAGGGTCCAGCATCTTGTGAACCTTGTGAACCTGGTTGGACTTGATTTGAAAACAGGGTATAGTCTGCATTTTTTACCTCTTAATCTTGTCTATATTTGCGGGAACTTGCTGTTGGCCTTCTTGTAAGGTAACCACTGGGCCTGCTACCTTTTTTATTTGGTACGGACCTTGAAATTTCGGGCAAAATTTCCCGACTATGCCTTTACTGGCGTTAGATAGTGAGTGGGTGGTTTTTAAAATCCATTGCCCAACTTCAAATTTATCCTCCCTACGATTTTTATCGTACTACATCTTCTGTTGCTTCCGCATCTGGTCATTAACTTGCTTGACCTCGCGAAGCATCTCCTGAATATCAGCTAGTTGAAATTGAGGCGCTTGCCCCGGTACGAAGAATAGACTGTCTAGAGGGGTGATAATTTTTCTGCCTAGAAAAACTTCGGCAGGTGTTTTGGCTGTCGAGTCGTGGACTACCGAACGTAATGCAAACGCAAACTGCTGTATATGTTGATCCCATGTTTTATGATTGTTTTGTATAAATGCGCGAATCATTTTATCTACATTGCGATTTACTCGCTCCGCAATATTCGACTGTGGTCTATAAGTGACCTATTTTGCATGTTTTATTTGAAGCCTGCGACACAGGTCCATGAAAACTGCGCTGACAAACTGAATACTTTTATCGCTAATTATTTTTACAGGGGCACGATATCGCAAAACATAATTGTGTTTAAAGCATCAGCAACTGCTTTGGCTGAGGCTCTACGCAGGGGTAGAATTTCGGTCCATTTTGAAAAATGGTCGACTATCACGAGTAAGAACCTGTATTTTCCACTTGCACTACGGGGATATGGGCCTAATAAATCTATCCCTACGATTTCATTAGGGAACGTGGTCACGATACTTTGTAAGAAACCCGCGGGACGGTAATTTGTGTAGTTAGTACGCTGACAAGTTTCACAGATTTGAACGTACTGGGTGACCCACTTCCTCATTTGGGGCCAGTAAACCACCTCATTAAGTCGACAAAATTTTTTCGAATACCCATATGGCCGGCTGTAGGTAAATCGTGCAGAGTATATAGAATGTGTGTTCTCATTCAACATGGAATGACGGGACGAATTTCACCATTCCGACTTGTAGATGATTTGTAAAAAGGACATCATCGACTAGTTCATAGTTCTGCACTCTACCCTGTATAGCATGCAAATTAACTCCGGAAAGTTGTTCGGGGTTTTCTAGGTATTTAACTATATCTCCGAATTCCAGATCTTTACGAAGCTCTTCTTTTAACTGCGTTTTGTTATCGAGCACAATAGAAGTTAGAATTTCACATTGGGTTATCGACTCCCCCTCTGGGTCTCTGCTTAAAGCATCCGCTACCAGATTTCCTTTTCCCGGACGATGCTCAATGATTAAGTTGTATTCCTGGATCTTTAATGCCCAGCGAATGACACGAGGCGTAAAATTTTTGCCCCAGTATAATCGGGTTAAAGCAGCATGATCAGTTATAAACCGAACCGGCTGTTCTGAAAAATCACAGCGAAATTGTTTGAGTGCTACGACAATAGCCAAACATTCCCTTTCAGTGGTTGTATAGTTCCGTTCTGCGGTATGTAAAGTTCGCGAAGTGAAAGCGTTAGGTTTGTTTTCTTGCATTAGTACAGCGCCGATTACGACATTAGAAGCATCCATTTGCACTACGAATTGTAGCTTGTGATCTGGATGGCGTAGTACCGGAGCTTGGATCAATTTCTGCTTTAATGTTTGGAAGGCGTTCTGGGCTTCTGAACTCCACGTAAATTTAGTGCGTTACTTTCGCAATTTGTAAAGCGGTTCGGCGACTTCCGAGAACGCAGGTATAAATGTGCGGTAATATAAGCAAAGACTAAGAAACGACGAAAGTTGTTTTCCCGTTTGTGGGATTTGAAACGCTTTTACAGCGACGATTTTAGATGAATCCGTTTGAACGCCCTGACGCGTAATTTTGAATCCTAAATACGGTAGTTCTTTGCAGACGAACTGACACTTTTTTGTATTTATTGTTAAGCCAGCCTGTTTTATCAGAGAGAGCACTTCCTGTTAGACCTAAGTGCTCGGTTAAAGTTTCCCCCGTAATAATTATGTCGTCGAGGTATACGGCAACGTTCTTTCCTAAAACAGGCCTGAGCACTATATCCATAAGTTTTTGGAATGTGCGAGGTGCCCCATTGAGTCCAAAGGGCATGCGACGAAACGAAAAAGTGCCTTTTTTTGTTATTAACGCCGTTTTTTTAACGTCTTCAGCAGACATAGGTGCTTGGAAAAACCCAGATGTTAAATCGAAAGTAGTCATGTATTTAAATGACGTTAAACTATGAAGAATATCCTCAATTATTGGTATAGGATATGTAGAGAATTTTGTTACTTTATTCAGCCCCCTTTTTTTCGATATAACACAACCGGACTTGCCCACGGACTATCGACAGGTGAAATAATATTTTGGCGAAGCATTTATCAATATGAATGTCTATAACATTTTGCTTGTTTGTATCGTACCTATATGGGCGGGCACGAATTGGGGGACTGTCTCCCGTATCAATTTTGTGAGTTGTAACGTGAGTAATACCCGGCTTGTCTGAAAATACCTCGGCAAATTTGTTTCAAATAGTCTGTAAACAAACTTTTTCGTTTTCTTTTAAGTCCGTTTTCAACAAGTCAACCGGAACGGGCAGCACAGCTTCTTTGGACTGTTGGTGCATCTGCACCGAGATAGAATTCTGCTTGAAATTTAGTGCTACATTACACGAGTAGCAAAAATGAATCCCTAGGATAACCTCCTGTTGCATATTTCGCATTACATGAAAAACAAGGTTGTTTGTTTGGGATTATATACTAATGTGTGCCAATAATGAGCTAAATATTTGGCATTCTTCCCCTTGAGCTGAAAGTGTTCGTAATTTTTTATGTGTGTTTAAGCGCTTCGTGTCATAATGCGATTTGAAGTACTTTTCTGACATGTACGACCTTTCGCTGCCGGTATCAAGTACAGTTGTTATGGGAATTGAATCAATTTCCAAGTGCACGTAAGGTAGTTGCAAATTTTGTAATGTAAGCGCACTAATGTTACTTTTACTATCATGCTTACTATCATGCTTACTATCATGCCGTCCACGATGTCGATTTGAAACTCGCGAAAAACTTTGGCTGGGGGGAATAAAACTCCTTATACCTCAGTGAGGGTAAGGGGTAGCGAAGAAATGCCTATTGTCATGTTTTGCTAAAGCTTGAAGGAGGGTAACCTTGCTTGTAATATTTTGATTGTCCAAAAAATCTTGAACACTTGGATTCAAACGTTAGATAACTATTTTTAAGATAACCGCTTCCGTCATCTCTTCTAAATATTCCTCACACTTTATAATCTTTTCCATAGCAAAATCTAACGCAGACTGACCTTCACGTTGCCTTACCGAATAAATTTCCGCTTCTATTTGAGTTTGATTAAAGATCTTGGGAAAAGCGTGAAGAAACTGTTGCTTGAATGAAGAATAGTCAAAAATCAGATTACTGCTTTGCATACACGTGTACCATTGAAATGCATTACCTCTTAAAGCGGCTAGAACAATTTTAAGTTTCTCCCCCTCAGGGGTGCAATGTTGCTGAAAGTAATGCTCAATTTTCTTTAGGAATTGGCTTGAGGGGACGCCATTGAAGGTGGCTTCGAATGGCGCAAATTGCTGAACCATAATTACCCGAGGAAATTTTCCAGCAGGGTTTTGTTCTACAGCACTCATTTTCAACAGTAGATAAGTATAATAACAAGATACTTTTACAATTTAATTTTATCAATATCAGAGTATACCACAGTATAAAGTGCAAACTTCAAATAGGTTGTTCGTTATAATGTAAACGAGAACAACCAGGGTATATATAAAATTTCGGGCGCCAATATAGAGTTTTAGCTACTTCTACCCAGACTAGGGTGTATATAAATTGAAGTGGCACTCTAAATAAATTTGATACAAACACAGTTTATACATGAAACAATGTTTATTGAATTCGTTGCACATATAGAATTTGCTTTTACAGCAATAAGCATACGTACTACTTGTACGGAATATATATTGGCATTCAATAAAAATACACATTGCAATACTCACAAACTAGTGAGTCAAACCAGCAGTTCTGCAACGTAAACTTTGGGCTTGCTAAGCACAAGCGCCGGTTAAGGGGATGCATCACTAGATTTTTTTTTCTTTTGCGGGGAAAACATTCTCCCGTGTTACCAGAAGAGGGGCGGTTACCCTGCACGAATATTCCTCCAATCAGAAGACCAAGAGCCACCCCTGACCACGGGTTGAGCTTGATGAATGTTTGTATCATGTCAACACATGTTGGAGGGTGAAAGTGGAACCCTACGGGGGAGGGGGGTAGAGATAATTGGAATGAGATACGTGGACTTTTGCAAAGCTAGGATACCACTGTCAAGTTTTGAAACAGGGCTAAGTAAGGCAGCCTTATCTCCAAATAGGTAGTGAAATTTCTGTGATGGTTCGCGCATAATTTTTTTTCTTCTAAACCTTTTCTCCAATATTTAAATATTAAAAAATTGCTGTTTTACATAACATAAGTTTACACTTTTTCCGGAAAATTTCTCAATAATGACGAAAATATAATACCACTAAGATTATTTTTAAATATTTCGATTATACCTATAAACAAAATATATTTTAAAGTAAAATTACATCCCAAAAACACAAGAGAGTTTTTAGAAGAGTTCTTTAGATTTTCAGATTAGATTTCAACTAAACAAACATACATACACCAGTGGCACAGTAAGAAGATATTTTAGGGTTCAATCCCAATTTGGGTAGATCTGTCAAAAAGTTTTTCAAAAATCAAATCAAATGCAGTTTCTATGCTTAAAAAATCAGCATTTTGTTATATATCCAAATTAAATTACTTTTATAACTTACAGCAAAAACAAAACACAGCGCTCATTCGCTACAACTAGAGCTGCCAAAATATCCCTTTTAAAGAGAACATGACCTCTTTTGTTCATCCCGATCTTTTTTTCCCTCATGTCTTATCTTTTTATCGACAAAACCAACATGATTCTGTTAGTGTGTCTTAGATAGACACATGCCTCAGTACAGGACAACAAAATCTTCTAAAAATTATAGTAAAAATGTCCTCGAAAGCAAAAGTATTTATTATGTGTCAGACTGACTATTATGAGAATCTACATGTTTCAACTCAATTCTAAAAGATTGGTACACTGGGCGTTACAAGCTTCATTTAATCGATTAACTTGCAATAATTTGAAACAAAACAGATCTATGTTCAAATCAGATGGAGAATTAAAAACATTTTATTTTCACGATTCCTTTTTTTTTTCACTGCATTGGGTAACATAAGAGATTCATAGAAAGAGACTCGGGTTAAACATTTAGACATTAAAGTTAGTAAAAAATGGAGATGTACATAAACACAAATAAAAATTGAAAAATTTCATTGAAAATATAAAAGAATAAACGTCCCTGTATCTTTTTTATTTATGGAACGTTAAGTACACTTAAAAACAAAGCGATAAATACCTACTGTTAACAGAATTGAAAAGATTACAAAACTTTTTTCTTTAGTAAATACTAGCTGAATACCCGTGCTTCGTTACGGAGTACATTCAAATTAAATACAAGGGTCAATGTATGCAATTAATGCAAAAAAAAACAAAAAATATATTTATAAAAAAAAAAATTCGTATAGACAAAATAATGTAGAAGAAAATATTCAAATAAAATCTAATAGAACATACTGAAGAATATAGCACAATTAATATAGTACAGTTTGAGGAA